>WYDI02033264.1:0-43387 GCA_009867235.2 Psittacus erithacus | reverse complement strand
AGAGCTTCTGCCTAAGAGCTCATCTCAGTCTCCCCTCTGGCAGGTTAAAGCCATTCCCCCTTGTCCTGTCCCTACAGACTCTTGTCCAGTGCCCGTCTCTAGGTTTCTTGTAGCCCCTTTAGGCACTGGGAGCTGCTCTATGGTCTCCCCAAAGCCTTCTCTTCTCCAAGCTGAACCAGCCCTGCTCTCTCAGCCTGGCTCCAGAGTAGAGGTTCTCCAGCCCTCGCAGCTCCTCTGTGGCCTCCTCTGGACTCACTCCAATCTTAGAATGATTACAGTCATCATAAGCTTCTTGGTAAGAAAACAGGTAAAGTCTGTTCTTTACAGTCTCATTAACTGCAATAGAAACACTGTGTAAATCAATTTGATTTTAGACCTGAGCAAAGAAGTTTCAAGTACTCCTAGTTAATTGTAAGATGCATATAATTAATGATGCACTTTTTCTGCAGTCCACCTCTTCATCTGTATACTTCTAATGAAGTTCACTTCTGCACTCTTTCACTGTACAAAGCTTAACTGCACAACTTAGTCTTGGCAAAAAAGCAGTCTGCAGTAAGCCCATGATACTCAGAATTTTCCATTCTCTAACCCGACTTATATTTAATAATGCACTAAAGCTCTTTATCTGTGGACTGGATACACATTGTTAAATGCACCAAGACAGAACTATTTGGCAACAAACAGCCAGCTACAGGGACATGTATCTGTTACACAAAGTGAAACACCCCAACACTGTTTGCAAGGTGTGAGTTAAGCTTTTGCAAAGCTGTTGCTGGATGAAGCTCAAGTAGCGCTCAACACGTCTGTTATTTTCAGTATGCGGTTAGAGGCAGTTTCCACATTGAGCGCAGATCTAGTCCAGATGTATAACTTGTTAGTTGTTAAATAACATAGGATTTGTGATGTATTAGCTTAAATATCAGTGGAGAAATCTCTCCATTGTCTGCTGGAAGGATTCTGTTACTCACTTCCCGTGGCATTTTCATTCCTCTCTTGATGCTGATCAGGTTTCGGACCTGCTCAGTGCGGTATTGACAACAGTCATTCAGTGACACAAGTAGCTTTGCAATGTCATAAATAGCATCAATACATTTTAGATGTGGGATGTTTTTGACTTCCCCAGACCCCATATGTTTCTGTGCTTTACACTGATGTCCTCCTTTGAGGAGCTGGATCAAAAATGACTGCTACTGCTGAGCCCAGGACACTAGGGTAACATGAGTATACAAGCTAAACAAAGAAGAACTTGCCTTATTCTGTGCGCACAGCTATTCATTTGGCTGTTTGTCACTGTTGCAAAACTTCACTCTTAATAAGCTTAAGATCAAAATAAACCTTTCCCTCCTTTTCAGATAAGTGTCTATACATTCCATCCTGAACATAAAACATACTTTCAGTAGGAGTCTCCATTTGAAAGCAAAGTGCAGTATGGTACTGAAGTCTCATGTTCATTTTCTGGACAGTGCATGCATCCTGTCATGCTACAATCATACCATTTATACCATAGGCCACTAACATGCAAAATGCCTTGAAGCATCTAAAACATGACGATAAATGCAACTATGCACAACTATTTTTTTATAACTGTAATGCTCCAGTGCAGTAAAGAATGAATTGTGTGTTATGTTCTACCATATTCAAGGTAATTTAAGGGGTTTCCATTGTGTTCATCTTGATATTGAGCAGCTTTGCTTTTATTTTCTTAGATTTGGAATTTCTAAAGGTATATAGGAAAAATTAACAGCAAGGCATCTGTAATGCACTAATGAACTGACGGTAGCTACCATGGCAGATTTAGGACTTCATCTATTGCTTAGAGTAATTCCACTTTGCTGGATTGAGACGGGGATTGTAGGAGAGGTTCCTTTTCAACTGATGCACTCTGAAGTGTGTTTTGCACTAGCAAAAGGCATCTTCCACCTTACAATACAACGGATGAACAGACAAATTCATTATTTACTTAAGCCAAGTCTTTCAACTGAGCTACTGTTCGAAGCTCAATAATTTCAGCAACTGTTTCACAGGATGAGTGTCCAAAGGCCAAAACAATACACTCCTAGGTGGCAGAGAGTTTCTACGGATATAGCAAGACATAACATCAGTATATTCCTGAAGCATAAAACACCACAGTGAAAGTCTATAAACACATTTCAGTCATGCTGAAGTTAATCAAATCTAGAAGCACAATTCTCAGTCTAAGAAAATCCTTCACTAGCAAAGAGAGGCCATTGAAAAAAAACAATAAACTTCCATGCAGACACAAAAGATATTTACCATCTTCAGCACTAAGAGCTAATTCTTCCTTTGGATTATTTATTTTTCCTTTATCTGTGCAGGAAAAAAGTAACACATAGTTAGGAATTCTGCTCTTCAGTGTGATAAAATGAATGGCAGTGGTTATCTCAGAGATAAGAGTGGTGAGGACACAAAGTCAAACAAACCAGCAGAGCCATGGAAATGGTTAAATTCAAGAGACGCTTTCTACTTCACACACTACATCAAGCCTATGTCCAAGCATCAGTCTCATGTTGACATGGTTTCTATCAGTGTGCCATTGCAACAGTGTTAGTGCATACCTAAACCCTAGAATCTAGTTAGAAGCAGGCAACAGCATAAGTAGTATTAGAACAGTAATTTGTCAATAATAGCCAACATCTTTCAAAATCTGCACTCCACATTTTGGTTTATATGAAGTTCAGTTTATGTCTTCCCCATTAGGTAGGGGATGAGCTCGGAAACACTCTGCGGCAGTGGGAATGGAGACAGGAATAATGATTAAAACTAAAAACCTAAAGAGGTTTTAAAGGGAATTAATTTTAAGTACAATCTTATCTTGTTGTATTCTCTTAGGGTGATTTTGGGATATTAACTTAATTTGAAATAATTAATTAAAAACACTACTAAACTAAGATGATGTTTTCATACTTCCAATAATTTTACCCAAGAAACAGCCAAGAGGCAATGGCAGTTGTTGCTCACTGTGGATTTGAGTAGTTGCCAAAACTTTCAATAGTGAAAATCACTATTGATTTCTGATCACAGGAAAATCTGTGATCTAGAATCCCAGACTGGTTTGGGTTGGAAAAAACCCTAAAGCTCATCCAGTCCAACCCCCTGCCATGGGCAGGGACACCTTCCACTAGAGCAGGGTGCTCCAAGCCCCTGTGTCCAACCTGGCCTTGAACACTGCCAGGGATGGGGCAGCCACAGCTTCTCTGGGACATCCTGTGCCAGTGTCTCACAAACTATTCAAGGAACACTTCACCACTCATTAACGCAGTGCATTTTTGGAAGATGTCTGCTTCATGGAGCAGTGTTGCTTCACAAGTAACACAAAGAACTGAAACCTAAACCTTGTGAGAAAAGAACATGGTTCTAAAGTACATGCTCCATACAGCTCATTGAGAAACAAAGACAAAAACACTACTTGGCAAAGCTGTATGGAAGACCAGAATGAACATGTTTAAGCCAAACTGGGGTCATGGGAGATCCACAAGCTTTGTGCTCACTTGAGGTGGCTGATGGAATGTCCTCTAGACTTTTGGAAGGCATTTTCCTATCTGCACTCCTTTTCAAAGCCAGCAAAACAGGGTTTAATTCTTCTGAACCTGTTATGAGACAAAACACATGAACACTGCACATACAGAGATGCCACAAGCAAGTCACTAAAAATACAACCATGGATTGCTCATGAGAATCTATTTTGACTGCTAGCAAAGACTGAACATTAAATGCAAACACTAAATAAGTCCAAAATAAACAAAATGTCTAATTTTAAGTGTCCATTTGCTGTCTTTAAAGTGTTTTGCCCATCGGTAGAGGCAGGTTGGCTGATATACCTTGTGTGGGTATGTGTCTGCACTGAGTAATAAGGTGGTTTGGAGCAATTATGGCACTTAACTGGCTAAGAATAATACGGACTTTAGACATTTTGTAACTATCTTGGTATGAATAAGCACAAAAAAGTTAAACAGCTTTAGTTTTTCCATCAGTTCAACTTTGTTCTATTTTTCTGCCCAAGGAAAGTAATTTTCTTTCAATACTGGAGTAAAAACCACAAAACCACCCAGCTGTGGAGGTATTTGGATCCCTGAAGTGATGCAATTGTCTCCAAGGGCACAATCAAGTCAGACAGAAACCTTTGAGACCCTGTCTCCTCCCTACTCTCTTTTCTCCCCAACAGCCAAACAACCAACCAGGCTTACAGTGCAGCTGCCTGTAATAGGTAAAACCAAATTATCGTTCATTTTTCCTCATTTGTCTTGAGTCTTTGCTGACTTCCTTTGGAATCTCACTTTCAGAACAGGCTCCAGAGTCAGTTGGCAGGCCCTGGAAACCTGACACATTGCTCACATTTGCTGGGTGAAGAAACCATTCCCAGCCTCTCAGCACAAGTTTAAAAAGGCTGAATTATTTCCCTGCCTTGTGCTTTTTGATGACTATCACACACTATGCGTTGACTACAGCTGCCATTCAACCAAGTAATGAGAATCCTAGTAAACAGACCATTTATAGGACTGCTTTCTAGTGCAGCAGGCAGCAATGCTGAACAGCCCAGAGTGTTGGTGTTGTCTTTATATCCAGCCACTCCACTGATGAGAATTTACCTTTGAAGAACAATTGGTCACACTAAAGAATGAACTCAGTCAGACACTGATTTTTCCCCCCTCTTTTAATCCAGTATATTTAAAAGCAATACGCGAATTTGAGTGTTACAAAGTTAGTAATTTGAAGGTGATATCACAGGGAGAAAGCAAAGGGTAAATCATGAAGACTGATGCAATTGATTCATACTGCTGGATTCTCCTCAGCTAAAGGTTTACCCAAATGTAGTATGTGTGAAACACTTTCCAATTAAAGGACCTCATGATTCTTCTCATCCTTCCCCAACAATTATCCAAAGCATTCAATTGGGAAATAAGTATCACACCGACTTTGTGTAAATGTATTTCAAGTTGGCTACTACAAAAAATTGCAGCCATGTTTAACAACCCAGCACCATGAATTTTAGAAATCAAATGGCTCACAAGTTAAACTGGTTCCAGAGTGGGTATCAGAGTGTTCATCAGAAGAACTGGATCCCAAATTTGAGCCAACCCTTTCCTCTTCATTATTATCCTCAGGTGGAGACAGGAGGCAGAGTTGAGCTCCTCCTGGCTGGGGGGAGCTGCTCTCATGTCTAAGTGGTGTACTTGCTCTTCTGAACCCCAGCGGTGCTTTGAAGTCTGAGTTCTTTTCAGAGGCATCCAGGGATGTGCTTTCATCAATCCTTCCTTTCTCATTTACCTTGAACAGCTTGATTTCAATCATATTGGGGTCTCCTTCCAAGGGCAGAAGATCAACTGGAGCCGTGTTTCTCTTTTCTAATGTATTAACAGCTCCATTTCTTTTAAGAAGACCAGAAGTTTCAGTTTCACTTACTGCAAGATCATTTACTGCAGCTCTGATATTTTGTTCTGGAGCTCCCCCTTTGATAGCTATCTTCATCTGTGTATGACAGCTACTGAAAGCATGACATGGCTGTGACAGTGTCATGAAGACAGTCTCTTTTCGTGAGGGAATATGATCCCCAAACTCTTCTTGCCTACGTAACTCCCTGGATACTGGACATGAAGCTTCAGATGCTTCTTGAAGAAGTTTCTCTAAAGAGCACCTGAATTCCCTGAATTTTGCAGTGTTTGAAACTGAAGTTTTTTCTACTGCTTCTTGCATTTCTTGAGGATGATCCCTCTCCTGATGTGGAGTGCCCACACTTACACTGCTCTGTATTTTACCTTCCATTTTCTGATCCCTATCTCCCAGCACAGAAGCTAATGTTTCAGAGACATCTTTTGGTAGCTTCTGCAAATTCACATCAAATGCTCCACATTCAGCCTTGGACACCGCAGGTCTTTCCACGGTATCACTGATTTCCTGCAGCCACTCTCCATCAGGCTCATAGGTTGTGCTTTTAACTTCCACCTCAGCAGCCCTCCATATTGCCCTGTCAGAACGTTTTGGTTTAGGAGGTGGCACTTCAGAAGCCTCCTTCAATAACTTCTCTAAAGCAAAACTCAAGCCACTGACCTTGGATAGGGCGACTGACTTTTCTATGGTCTCACTGATTTCCTGCAGCGGCTCTCCATCAGGCTCGTAGGTTTTGCCTTTGAGTTTCACCTCAGCAGCCCTCACCACTGCATTGTCAACATGTTTTGGTTTAGGAGGTGGCACTTCAGAAGCCTCCTTCAGCAGCTTCTCTAAAGCAAAGCTCAAACCACTGACCTTGGATAGGGCAACTGACTTTTCTATGGTCTCACTGATTTCCTGCAGCAGCTCTCCATCAGGCTTATAGGGTCGGCCTTTGAGTTCCACCTCAACAGCCCTCTGCACTGCATTGTCAACACGTTTTGGTTTAGGAGGTGGCCTTTCAGAAGCCTCCTTCAGCAGCTTCTCTAAAGCAGAATTCAAGCCACTGACACCGAATGGGGCAACTGACTTTTCTATGGTCTCATCGATCTCTTCAGGCTGATCAGTAACTTCTTGGCATGTTGATTCTTCACTACAAGTAGTTTGCAATGTACTATTCATGTCAGTGGATGTTTTCATTCCTACTCTTCTATATTCAGAAGGTTGAGACACAAAGGGTTCTCTGAGCAGGTTCTGCAAACCAGCTTGAGGCCTCTGAGAACCCTCAAGAGTATCATCCTTGTGTGCTGTCTGAGGCTGTAGAGAGAAAACCTCAAATTCCCTAAACAGTTTCCCCAGGCTTCTTTTGCTTTCATGCTCACCTGTTGATGGCACATCCACTTTTCCTGGTCTTTCGCCTATTTCTTCTTTTTGAGCAGCAGGACAAGGGTCATGGCTTTGTTCTACTGTTCTTCCAAAGACTTTGCACTGATCTAAGTGAAAACTTGGCTGTTTCAATATGCTTTCTTTTAGGTTCGAGCTAGATGACACCTCAGAGGCTTCCTTTTCTAACTTCTTTAGGCCTAATTTAAATACATCCAACTCAGCTTTAGGTAGAACCATTTTATCCACAGTCTCTGCAACTCCTTCTTTAGGGAGACTGACACCTAATGGAGAAGTCTTCTTCACTTTTTCTATAGGTAAACATAGCCAATCATCTACTGGTGTTGTCTTTAAAGCGTCTTTATCTCCAGGCGGTTGGATCAACTGCGAGGAAACACAATGTTCTTTTGATGAAACAATACTTTTTTCTACACACTCTCTAACTTCTTGCTCTGGAAGACTTATCTTTTCCTTGGGTTTTGAGATGACTGCCTTTCTGTCCAGCTGTGACATTGTCTGTGTCACATTCAGGGCTCTCAGGGTAGCAGATCCTAGAGGCAGTTCACATAGCACAGAGTCAGGTTTCTGTGGGTTCTCTCTCTCAGACATTTGGGTTTGTTGTTGGATTAACTCTTGCTTGCTCACATTATCTCTGCCTTCATCATTTTCCTTTGATTTTCTCACATGGGTTATTGAACTAGTATTAGTTGGCAAAGAAACATCTCCCCTGTCAATGCTACTCTCTAATTTAGCTCCAGTATCCCAGAAGTTTCTCAGATTCTGGAACTGCAAAGGGTCCGAAATCTGATTCTTGGACTTCTCATTGATTTTCTCTTTCAAAGACAAAATCTGGAAGTTGGGTTTCTGTTGGGAGCAAGCAGAAGCTTTTCCTTTAAGTGCTTCTTTCTCATTTTTGTCTTTGCTTTGTGGGGAAGCTGAAGTGGCACCAACTCTTGGCTGCAAGTTACCAGCCTTTGGTAATTCTGTATATTCATGAACTTCATCAGACGGAAATGTTCTTTCTGTCTTTCCAGCTGCACGGCCTGGTCTAAACTCAAAAGAATTCTGATGTTCATTTTCTGAAGCCTGGCTTGCACAACTTGGTTCAGCATTTGTTGGTGTATTCTTCCTTTGATCATCCAATCCACTAGGTACATACAGTGCAGTTGCTTTTATTTTGTCACTTACCCCAAGACCTTTCAATGCACCATCACCTGATGCATTAGTATTGACACTAACTTCTTTCTCTTCATGGCTGGGGGTAGTTTGACCCCTTTCCCAGAATGCTCTGATCTCCCTTATTCTTCTTCTTGCTCTTATTGCCTTCTCTGACTCACATTTCTCAGCTGGTAGCTTGTGTTCTTCATGTTCCAACAGATTTGATTTCTCATTTTGTCGCTTACTTTCTTGACCATGTTTTTCTTCAGCTCTTGTACAGTCAAGTTCAGTTAGTGATTTGCCATTTTGCTCATTAGGTTTCATCCTTTCTGTAATCAGTTGTGTATCTCCTGACCTAAGTGATGTAGGTGAAATACTGCTGTGTTGTTTAAACTTTTCAGACAGTGACTCTTCCGTAGCTCCTGTTTTTCCAGCCATGCTGGGCCCGCTGTGTTCTGCACGAAGAACTGGTGTCCTGGCTGAGAAGTCCACTTCCTCTTTGGGTTCCCTGCCTTGGGATCTAGCTGACACAAATTTCCCATCTTCAGCACCAGAACTTCTTTCAAACCAATCTAAAACTTTTGACACAGATTCACCGGCCACTTTGAGTTCATCAGCATTTTTGTCAGGCTTTAAAGCGGTTTTAGCATCTTGCTCCTCAACAAGATCAGGCTTACCTTGTTGAAGACTTGTAGAATTGGTATTTGACACCTCATGTGCTTCTGTCTTAGCAGAAAGCTGATGTTCATCTACAACAAACAGACTTATCAGTTAGGAATCAGACACATGACTCTACAAGTGCTTGATCTAGCTTGAAAATCTCTGTTAGCAGAGAAGAGTTCTCTGTCCGTGTGTTTTTGGAAAGAACCATACTGAAGGCAAGAAAATGAAAAATAAATTCCTGCACCAAGATATCCTACTGGAATCATATCATTTTTGAGGGTGTGAGCTGATAAAATTGGTTATCCCCATTCTAAACGGAATGGCTACATGAGGCGATGGAGCAGGCAGACAGCCCACCATGTTTGTGTTTAGTCCCATGAGGAAATCCCCAAGTCACAACTGGATTACTACTAAGGAAACTCAATAGCAATACACCAAAAACTCTTCAGTTCCTGTGCAGGCAGATCTACCAAGCCTCATGACAGGATTTTTATTCAAGTGCCATCACTTCACTTTCATCATCCACAATAAAGGTGCCTAATTCAGGCTCTATTCTGATTGCCAATTTTAAGAATGTCAATAGAAGGTCATCTAAAAAATATTGACTACATTAGAGCATTAAAATACAAAAAGTGATTTCAAATTTAATTCTGCAGTATGTAGCACATTCATACACTCACAGAATGGTTTAGGCTGGAAGGGACCTTAAAACTCATCCAGTTCAACCCCCTGCCACAGGCAGGGACACCTTCCAGTAGACCAGGTTGCTCCAAGCCCTGTCCAACCTGACCTTAAACACTGCCAGGGATGGGGCAGCCACAGCTTCTCTGGGCATCCTGCCCCAGCACCTCAGCACCCTCACAGGGAAGAACTTCTTCTTTACATCTAATCTAAATCTCCCCTCTGTCAGGTTAAAGCCATTCCCGCTTGTCCTTTCCCCACACACCCCTGTTAAAAGCTGCTCTCCAGATACACCTCCTTGAACACTTCCTATTTCTTTTTCTTAGTTGTCAATTCCTAGATACAAGTGATTCAAACATTAAGGAATCCATGCTATATGCTATTGCATTCTATTCATCACTCCTATTAGTCTCTTACCAGTAAAGTCTTTGTGTGACTCCGGTTCATGGCACAAGATCTGGTTGGGTTTATTCTCACATGTCTCATCAACACTCAGTTCATTATTGCTATTTGGCAGGATGTTGCTGGAGGTCTTCTGTGGAGTTTCAAGTTTCTTAGGAGTGACAGTCTTTGTCTGCAAGGTTTCATTAACCAGGAAGACTGGCCTATTAGTCTCACAAAGGCCGGATGCCAATGTATCTTCTTGCAAGCCATCTACTGGGTTTATCTGTAAAGCCGATGAACAGGTTTCCAAAGGATTTCCAGCAGAAATTTGGTTATTCCCAGATGAATCTGATCTAATAGCATCATTTCCACCACTTTTTATTTCATCAGAGTCTAACAAACCATACTCTCCTGTTTCTCTCCCATGGTGCGGCTGTGGGCTTTGCAGAGGTTCTCCTTTTCTTGTGCTAGATGAGAACCTCACTTGTTTCAGTTTTTCCAGTGAAATTTGTGTGGAGTCTTCTGCTTCTTCCCTAAGGGAATTCTCAGCTTCTCCTTCAAATATAGTTGCAGTAGGAAGACCATTCTTTTTCTGACCATCTAACACCTGACTAACACGAACTTCTGAGTCAGTGGAACTGGAGCTTGAGCTGCGCTTCAGAATGCCCCTGGGTGGTGAAGTGATGCCATTCATCCTCTCAGTCTGCTTGGCTGCTTTTGGAACAAGGTCGTTTTGTGACACAGGATCTGGTGCTTTGTGAATTAGTTTCCTAGCTTTTGGGACAGGACGCTTCACTGCTTTCTGTGATTCATCAGTAGGTTCCACAGAAGGCTGCTTGTGCTTCTCTGTTTCATCATTGTGTAAGTTGGGTTTAGGTTGGCTCTCTTCTGAGGGTGACAAAATTTCTGTAAGACATATATAGATGAGAAAACATGAGTATACATGACATTCATCTACATAAACAGAGGTATATGATACAGTGCAGGTCTAGAATGCCATGAGTAGATTGATTTATTAAAAACGTTGATTTCATATGTATGTAATAGGAAGTCTTAGTGGATGATAACCCTATAGTTATTTCTTATTCTGGAAGTCTGAACTATTTGATGATTCCAAAGATGAAGCACACCAGATTTTCCATCAGCTTTATTTCTGCAAGGCACAAAGTTTACAGGGAAGGGCAGCTTCTGAATACACCTCTTCAGATTCAGAAGATAAACAGCAACCTCCAGAAATGGGAACAGGCTATTTCCACATTCATCTGGAACAAGGGAAGGTGCAGGAATGATCTCCAATAAGGAGATGGTTTTATTCCTAATGTTCAAGTTTTCCTTTTCCTCTTAGCAAGTTTCATAACAGAGACATCAGAGTAATTTCCACATATAAGCCTGTAAATTACAACTTCAAATGCCTGTGTTGTCATATATCATCACTCATCTACTTGCTTGCAGAGAATACTGCAAGAAAGGGAGCGCTGGAAAATAAACAGGAGTAAGAAAACAAAGGAAACAAAGATCAAAGAGAGTTGGGCTGCTTCTGTTGAGCCAACAGCAGCAATGACTGGAAGGACACAAAGATAAGTATGCCAGATTCAGGGAAATTTCTCTCTTTAGTCATTCAGGATAAACAGTCCTTTTGGATGGAGTGTTTAATAGTGACTAGAAGTGTGAGTAAAAGAGAGGAAGCAAAACCCATTTACTCCCATAAACAGCCATTTCCTGAGTATATTCACATGTTTTACATGGGATTTGAAATGACCTAGTTGATAACTCCAAGCAGTTAAGATAAAATAGTTTTTGATATCTCACAAGAAGCAGCAATGAAAGTAAAAATAGTTTCCATATAAAACACCATGAAATTCACAGTCAGATGCCGAATAAGTGCATTTACCCTTCTTTGGTAGCTGAGGTAGAATGGCTGTTCTGTTTTCTGACTCCCCACTGTGCAAGTTATCACCTGATGCAGTGGAATTAAATGGATTTCTCCTTTGCTACAAAAAAAGGAATGAACATTATAACTGCAGTCAAATTGTTGTATCAGTTCAGTCTTCACACACTAAATCAAAGTGCAGGGATTGCCTCACTGCCCTGTCAGCAAAGAGCCTGAAAACATACCTCTAAAATCGGCTGCATGACAAAACACCTCAGCAATATGAGCCAGGAAACTATCAGGAGTGCTTGTGATATAGCTTCATCTTGCTCTTGCTCCACCACCAGCAGAGATAAGCCAGCACTTTAAGACACTTGAAAATCCCAAGTTGTTGCAAGTTAAAACAATTTTATCTCTAATTCTATGACTTTAGAGATCTCACAACACAGCAGGACAATTCTTTTCAGTGCTTGAAGAGGCTGGAAATAATGTCAAGCACAGACAGCTGCTTCCTATAGCCATAAGAGCACTTCAGCACTGAGCTTTTAATGGTTTTCATTATCTCCCTCCAATAAAAAAATACTCATTTTTTTCCAACTCATAATCTTTCTTCCTCAAATCTTGGATTATCTTTACCACTGAAGCAAAGAAACACACAAAATGTGAGAAAATTGATGCTGCATTAAGTACCAGACATACCTTTACCGAGAAGACTGCTGCCTTCACAGGTCTTTCCTCTGGTTTGTCCAACACAGAGGTTATTGTTTTAGAACTGTAAAGAAAAAAACCATAGAACACCTTCAGCAAACAGGACATACTTTAAACCTCTTTTAAAAGCAAAACAAAGATTCATTTCTACATACTCAAATATAACCTCTTAGCACTTCAAGTTTTCTATTTAGCCTGTTCTCATGAGATTCAGAAGCAAACTTTCTCCTTTCCATAGCAAGGGGATATTCTTGCTGTTTTGTTTCCTTGCGGAAGTTTCTTTGCTTTTTAAAGAATTCAATACAACATCCAGTTGGCATAACAGAAACTATCTTTGACACTTCTGTCTTTGAGCAAATTTTATATATATAGCCATTCTCCAAACAATACCTTGTCCTACATTAATACTTCTAGGAAATCAAAGTGGAGGGAAAAAAATCTAGCTCTCAAAGAGCTCAATATTGCAACTTCTAATTTCTTTAAAGAGATCATTTCATGTTACAACTTTTAACCTTAGGTCAGAGTCCCAGACTGGTTTGTGTTGGAAGGGACCTTAAAGCTCCTCCTGTTCCAACCTTCCACTACAGCAGGCTGCTCCAAGCCCCATCCAGCCTGGCCTTGAACACTGCCAGCAACGGGGCAGCCACAGCTTCTCTGGGTACCCTGTGCCAGTGCCTCATCACCCTCACAGGGAAAAATGTCTTCCTTATATCCAACCTAAATCTCCCCTGTTTAAGTTTGAACTCATTACCCCTTGTCCTTTCACTGCAATTCCTGATGAAGTCCTAATATTTTAAGTGTGAAAGTCTATCTATTTAAAGAAACTTTGTTCTGCTGAACTGGAGTTTGCACTCTTGCTTTAACAAAGCACTTGAATTTGTGGTTTTGTTTTTAAGAGCACCTGTGTGCTCCTGCACTTTGTATCTCAATCTCCACTATGAACTACCCAGCAGGACAAACAAGATTATGTTAAAGTCCAGGTTATGAATACTTCAACCCTTCACTCATTTTAGACAAGGAAAATACTGATATGTACCCTGGGCTGCATTAAACCTGTAAGACATTCTTTGGTCAGGTGGGAAGGTAACTAAGTCTCATGGAACACACACACAATCCATAATGCAATGCTACTTCAGACTTACCATAGAATAATTAGCGAGCTGATAATTTGGCATTGCATACCAAAACCCTGCTCTAAAGAAAACAAAATAGAGAAAACCACACACACCTAGGATCCTGTAACTAAGTTTCATAACAAAGGGTCTGAAAATATCAACCCATACAATGGAAAAACTGAACAAACAGTTCCCTGGTATGCTGCATTCACAAAGCTAATCTATGAAACTGCTTGAAGCCAAACTGATAAATACATCCAGATTAAAGAAGTCCTGCATTGCAATTCAGCAAACCAAAGTGCTGAGAACTTCAGTGGAGGCCCAACTCCACACAGACTGGACAGCACTGGACAGGAACAAAGAAGTAACAAGGCAAAGGCAGGAGCAAAGATGGAGAAAGGAGATACAGAGTTGCAGGCATTGTCAATACAGCCTACTCACAAAGAGCCTCCCATTAAGAAAATAAAACAAAAATGGCCTTATCTAAGTATCCCAGCACCCCTATTGCAGAAAAGTTACATGAAGTTGTAAGAATTGAGGCTTTTGTGCAAGCTTTCACCTTTGCAGAACACTTGTTGCCTGTTCAATGCAGGCCAAGAGTATTCCCAAGCAACCTCCAAATCTCAATTGGAAAGATAAACCCCCTTTAACATTGCCTCTTTTGAGCATATAGACAGATGGTATCAGGGAACAGAGGTAATATTGACTGACTGAGTCACCCTGTGAAACTCTTTCTGTGCAAGGTTACACCTTCAAAGCCTGCAAAGGCTCTGGCATGCAAGAGAAGTACCACAGTGATATAAAGCCAAAGAGAAAGACAAAACGTTTACAGCTTCATTTCTGAATTTAGGTATTTGGGGGTGGGGATGAACCCAATTTTAAGAGTATAGTTGTGGGCTGATTTCGGTTCCACCTCATAAAGCAGCCCTTGACTCAGCAGCAGATGAACTGGCCAAGGGCTGGTTGTGACCTGCAGTTTACAAACACATCTACCAGAACTGAGCTTTCTTTATATTCAGTAAGAATTTGTTTTGTTTAAAAATAGGATTCAGAACATAAAGTCTAATTTGTTCACAGAATCACAGAATGGGTTGGGTTGGAAGGGACCCTAAAGCTCATCCAGTTCCAATCCCCTGCCATGGGCAGGGACACCTTCCACTAGAGCAGGTCGATCCAAGCCCTGTGCAGCCTGGCCTTGAACACTGCTGGAAATGAGGCAGGATGCACTTCTTCCTAATACCTAACTTAAATCTCCTCTCTGTCACTTTAAAGACATTCCTCCCCTATTCTATCCTTACACACCCTTGTAAAAGTCCCTCTCCAGATTTCTTGTACGACTCTTTATCAATCACATACTGTTTGTGGAGCTGTAATGGATGAATAACATTATAAGGCTGTACTTTTAACGTATCATCATGTTTTCCTGGTGTGCAGGACGACATGCAAAATGTTCTAAAAGATATATTAAACAGCAGCATGTCTCCTACTGTGCCTAAAGACATAACTCCATTTTAACTCCTGAAGGTAAAAGCCACATGTAAAAAACCTACATTCAGTAACAACTGTCAGCATTATCAGCTGACTTGAGGGGGAAGTTAAGCTCTTTCTTGTGATAAGCAACATTTATCATCCTCATTGTACAACTTGATTTTTCAGGAAGTTTATTACAAAGCAGCTTATCTGAACTTTTTCAGCATGATTTCAGATGTATTTAAGACAAAAATACCCCTTGGAGCTCACCGTCAATGATAAGTAAAGGATAAGTAGGATCAGCAATGCAAGCCAGGGTTGTGAAGACTTACACCAACCTTTGGTGCCATTCACCATGAACATGCGTGCCCCATTTGCAGACCATGAAAGTGAAAGATTCAACTGCTATTAGATTCTGTGCAAGGGGAAAGGAGGAGACAAGCCTTGCTGCAAAGAGAAAACAGATGATGTACAGACAAGGGCTTCAGAAGACAGACAAGAAAGTGAAAGCTTAACAGAGCACATCAACAGCACGACCAGAATTAAACCAGTCATCCTAAGGAGTAACTCTGTCTCTTACTTCTCTCTACTCCCTGAAAGCACAAACAATAGTAGCTGTGTTACACCCTGCTTCTTATCTCCTCAGTGGTGTTGAGGAATCTGGCCATTTAAAGGCATCTAATTTCTACCTGCTTTGCCCTAGCTAAGAGATCAGTGCCCTCCTTTCCAAATGCAAGCTTTTTGAAAGCTTCATACAGGCCAATGCATTACTACACATGGATATTTTAAAGAGAACACGTCTGTCAAAGATCAACTCAGGATATTTCAATGCAAAATTAAGCTGTTTGGGGTATTCACACACTTGAGGTAGAGTGATTTAATACCAAATCCCCTGCAGTTCACAAACTATCATCCAACTTTCCTGTAACAACTACAGCCGTTCAGACATAGCCAAACTGACTGTCTTTCTTTAGTCTGAATGGAAGCCTCTCGCTTCCAGAAATGCATTTATTTTTCTTGGTACAATCTTATTTTCCACAAGAATCCAAAAAATTCTGGTTCTTTCCACCTGAAATACATTTGGTTTCCTTAAAAAGTTTCAAAGGTCTTAAATTGTGCACCCAAATACTTGTAAAATCCTAAAGAGTCATTTCTCAGTCTGATTCTTCGTATGATCCAAGCTTAAAATTCAGGCTGAATCAATAGTCTGGTCTTATTAAGTGACTGACTGAAGGGATGCAGGGGTTATTGTGCCCCTGTTACTGACTGTGAAGGACTGATCAGGGCCAACCACTGTAACTAGAAATTCACAGTCTTGCTTCTGGGAGCCAGACTAACTTGTGACATGAGAACATGTGTGGGACCATTCTATACACCACTAACAATTTTTGCCTTGGAGAGGTAAGCTGAAGGTTGTTTTGCATTTGGATACAGAACAATTAAATGCATGACTCTGGTTTATCAACCTTCCACATGCACTGATTCCTTAGGCAATAATCAGGAAACATTTGGTGACCTCTGAAGTAAGAGGCAAGTGCAGTATTTTGGATGGAACTTGCAGCTTAGAAGTTTCACCAGTCCTGATCACACATACTAAGTGTGATTAGACAGACAGCTTACCTTGAACTGGATTTCAGTTGCTCCTCTTCTTCTTGGTGTTCCACAATACCATGTAGTTCTGGTGGCACAAAGACTTCTTTATTAACATTGCTCACCCAGCTGTTCTTTGCTTTGTTTGATTTGCTCTGACTCACTTCAACTAAAACATGAAACAAGAACATTATTGCCTCCCCTATGTCCATACGTTCATACCGGACTTTTTGAAGCATCAAATAGCATTTGCATTCAGTTCTACAGCTATTGCAAAGTCCTGTACCTGAACTGGGTGCAGAAGCACATCTGGTGCCATCTGAAAAAATAAGGGTTTTAATGTTACTAGAAATCATAGAATCCCAGACTGGTTTGTGTTGGAAGGGACCTTAAAGCTCATCCAGTTCCAACCCCCTGCCACAGGCAGCGACATCTTCCACTAGACCAGGTTACTCCAAGCCCCATTCAACCTGGCCTTGAACACTGCCAGGGATAGGGTAGCCACAGCTTCTCTGAGCACCCTATGCAGCACCCCACCACCGTCACAGGGAAGAACTTCTTCCTTATATCTAATCTAAATCTACCCTCTACCCCCCACTAAGGATTCCTTAGTGTGCAAAACTAAGCAAGATTTTTGTTCTCACTATCACAATCCATAACTGCAAGCAAAAATATCTTGACATCTAATGAGTCACTGAAAGCAATCAATTGTACATAGTTCTGAATGTACCAGTACACCCCTTTGTTCAAGTAACAAGACTGGGGAGTAATTACCCTCCTTTAAGATAATATGGCTTTAAGTACTTTCCTTTAAGCTATAAATCACTGTAAAATTTAGCTACAATTTTACAGCTGATTTTCATAGCCTTCAAGTTGAAAACCAGCCAAACCCACAAACACACCACACTAACCTTTGATTTTTTGCAGTCTTTTCTGTTTCAGGCCTTTTCTTGTCAACTTAAAAAGCCAAAACCATCACACTGAAACCTCAAACTGACTAAACTGCCATTATCCCTCATCTCTGGAAATATAGGATCTGAGAAGGTGTAACATTTCAGGATTAGACACAGGAAAACAAGGCTAAGTTGTGGTTACAAAACCTATAGGAAGATAAAGGTATACAATATGCTGTAATGTATACACAGCATTGACAAAAGTATTTGCTTCAAGAGCACACAGCAAAATCCCTTAATAGAACTTTAAATATCACTACAAGAGAATAAGAAGAGTCTTGCCCTTGTAAGTCAAAAGGATTTAGTAGAACTAGAGGAGGTAATGAGGGGATGAGGGTCAGTTTCTCTAAAAAATAAAATCACTCTCTGTCCAAAGAACAACAAAATAGACTAGGACTCCTTAGATTAGAAAGTCAGATGTTGAGAGACTTCTAATAGAAGTCTACAAAATCCTGTACACTGTATTATATATGTTTTTGTGAATAGAGATCAACTGTTCAGTTGGCTTCCCAATAACAATTGTGATCAGTTCAAACAGTCACTTCTTATATGATTCTGTGTTTCTATATGGCAAACCTTAATTTTAAAATGCCTCAGACAGGACATGGTGAATGTTAGAGAGACATGGTGTTAAAGAACTTCTTAAAGAAATTAATGGGGAAAACTAACCCAGGAATATCTCCTCTATATTGAAACAGTCTGAGGTGCAAGCGTTTGCAGGCTGGTCCTGGCCTTGGAGCACATGCATGCTGCCAGGCAGTCAGAGGAGGGTACTGGGGCCATGAGCTTTTGGTCCGCTCTGGTAGAGCAGCTCCTGTGTTCTCTTTTGGTTTGTTTCTCCCCAAACAATACACTGTATTTATTTCTGATGTCAAACACAATGCATTATCTTCCCACACTCTGATTTTCTTAAAAGAAGAGCTTCAGAATATAGTATTTATTATCAAGTGAGCCCAAAACTCATCAATTTTACGCACAATATACTGCTACCTATCTGTACTACTAAATGTCTGCAATCTGGCTGGAACATGAACACAATTTGCTTTAACAAACATTTCTAGTAGATCATTTGGGGGCACCCACCATGATATAAGGGATGGTGGGTGCATTTACAAGTTAACGTGGACTCAGGGCACCAGGTCTGGCTGCCAGAACTCCAGTACAGATTTCAGTAGTTACAACCTCTAGTTTGTGGTGCCAACCACTGAACTTCAGAGGTCTCAAGCAGCATCCAAAATCTTGGAAATTTATACATAAAATGCAATTTCCTCTATCTCTGACTCTTTGCATGTTTCAAGATAGCTCAGAGGCCTCAAGAATGGAAGTAAGAATGCATCAGGAGTGCAGAGCTTTTAATCCTACACATAAACACAAGCCAGTCCCTCCTGTTAGCAGTCATCACACAGAATCCTCTCTTCAATGGGGAGAAGAAAGCTTACACTGTAAACTCATGGGAAATCTCTTTTTTGCATCATTTTCTGGTTATGGAGATACCAATATTCTTCTTGTATTTCACAGACAACAGAGTCTGAAGTTAGCAAAGTAAAAAACAGCCTTCCCAGAATGAAATGTAAAGCAAATGCTCACCAGGATGGGCAGGCTTCTGGCGCATGGAAGCTCTGATAATATCTGCTCCATGTATCTTATCTCTGTGTCTCTTGGACTTGGCTTCATAAAACCACTGCCCGCTCATGTTCCTGAGTTGAACATCATCCTTGACTTTCTCTGGTAAATGCCTGAGGAGGGGAAAAAGGAATAAGTGAGACACACAATCTACATACCTGTGTTAACAGAATCAAGGTCGGATTTTGGGGCTTTTGGGGAAGTGGGTTGTGAGGTTTGGGATTTGGTTGGCTGGTTTGGGGTTTTTTCATGCTATCTCAGCACACTATTTCCATCTTCTGACCTATTAGTTCCTTAGTTAATTATGAAGGTTGACAGCGAGCTGGAGAGAGAAGCTTCAGCTGAAACAGCTCTTAAAAAAATACATGTATGTTTTGCCATGACATATTCTCAAGCAGAGAAAACTCTGAAGGAGTCTCCAGTAACTGCAGATCTTGTTTGCCATTTGAGAGGTTGCTGTCTTTCCTCATTAGGAATATAACACATAAGGCATGTGCTCATACATGGCCTGGAGACTAACTTGCACACCAGGAAAGTTACTAGACAGCTCTGGAGAGTACTTAATGAAAAAAACAAGTCAGACTTCATCTGCTTTCTCTGTTTATGTCCTTTCCTGCAGCAAAACAAGCTTATAACAGAGCCCAGGGGATGAACCAGAACAGATCAAGTTAATTGGAGACATTAAGACTAAACATTGTCCACATTGCTGTGGGATGCTGCTATCTTCTACAGGCCTGATGGCCAATCATGGAATGGTTTGGGTAGGAAGGGACCTTCAAAGGTCATCTAGTCCAACCTCAAGGAGGTTCATGCTAATTTTATATTGTCCATGAGATTAGGAGAAGGAACTCCCAGTGCAACCAAGTAGCTCCGATGACAGTGTTTATTGTAGGTTGCAGATTTGACTGTCAAGTACACACAACCATTCAAAGCAGAGAAAGGGCACTGAGACAGTCCCAACTGCACACTAAGACAATTGTCACCTATCACTCAACTTCTCCTTCATCCAGAAATGAAAAGGCTTATTTGAATGCATCAGTTCTATTAGCATTTGAATACCTGAAAGTCTTTTTGGCAGTACTATCAACAGTCTGTCAGTCCTGGATGTTTAAAGAACTTCCCTGTCTCCAATCAGCTACACACAGCTGAGGCTGCAAGGAGTTGAGGTCACCACTGGCATTTCTAATGCCAAGATTCAACAGTCCATAGCATGACTGGGCCATTTAATGTCTGGCCCTCCCTCCTGCTTATAACTCTGACAGCCAAAATACACACTTCTCATACGCTGCAGGTCTTCCAAGTTGGAGCAGGAACAGAGCAGTAGCTTCCCTCTGTCCTCAAGCAAACATATTACTCAGGTATGAGCCAAATCCTTGTTGCTCAGGGAGCTTATGAACACAGCCAGCAGGAATAGTGGAATGCAAGCAATTTTTACACAGATGATTGCTTCTCCCTTTCACCTTCTTTCCCATGTGTTATTTGTCTTCTCAGAACAGGCTCTCCTTAGGGCTGGGGATGGGCTCTTCAGCTGTTTGCACAGCCTGCAGGGCAAGCAGAGTTCTGACCCTCGCTAGTGCCTCAGGGCAGAGTGGCAACCAAGGGAGGTGCTCTGGAGGGATGGCACCGATTCACAGGACAGGTATTCAATGCTCTCATCCTGAGTCAATCTTTTACCCCAAACACTGCTCACTTCTTTCCCCTCTATTCAACCACTGAAACTGGGGTGTGGTAGGAGAGCTGTACAAGTCAGCTTAGACCAATAGATCACTGTAGAAGTGGATGGGACTCTCAGGTGCGTCAGCCTATGTACCTGCTTGTGGGACTCTCAGAGCTTTGACTAACATAAACAGGACAGAGACAGGATTTGTCATGGCTCTGGACTCATTAAACATCACCCATGGCCAATGCAACTGGATGGAAGCAAACGCCAGGCACCTTGCTCCCATCCCTGCCTATGGAGTTAACTGTACCTTAACTTCATCAGCTCAACAGGCATTATAGACTTTGGGAGGTAATTGTGCTGCTAACAAAGGTACAAACCTGCTCTCCACCTACAGTACTTCCTTTACAAGTGACCTGTCTGGGTTTGTATGGTAAGAGGTGACAGAAGCGCACAACTTGCAAACTACTTTTGTCTTCTTACCTTCATAGCAGTTGACCTTTGCTAGCTTGACTTACCCATCTCTTCATGAGAAGTACTTAGTCTTTCAGTCCCATCTTTTGAGGAACTAAGAGCAATATTAAAGCTTTTCTGGCATCGCCTAGCCACAAATAAAGCAGCAGACTTCCATCCTCAACACAGTTAGTTCTAGATCTTGGCAAGGAAAATAACTTTTAAGGAGCCTGTGTTCACCAGCACATCACAGACTTGTTGCAAAACTGAGGTTAGAGATTGGAAGTTTTAGAGTGCTGCTTGAATCCTCAAGCTTGACTACAAGCAGGCCCTACCAGCAATACCAAACGGCTGGCACTGTGTGGGCCTGTTTCACTGCTAGGCATTGTTGTGGTTTAAACCCAGTCAGCAAATCAGCCATGCAGCCCTCGCTCACTCCCCCACTTTCCATCCTGCTTTATTGGCTGTTCCAAACAAGCATCATCCAGTCAAATAATCCATCTGCTACTCGTAGACAAGTTAGCAATCAATACTGGGAAGAAAAGGTATCAGTTCCTGGTTGTCCTGGTTTTAGTTAATTTTCTTAACTCCATCCCAGCCAAAACCAGGACACCAGTATAGTCCAGTGTTATCAACACCAGTATGTAGGGTCTCTTCCTTAACCTCACCAGGTTAAGATGAGAACAGTCCTGCTTTTCCTGCTGGCTTTTCATAAGGGCGGCTGTTCACTGTTCACAGACCAGGGCAGTTCACTGATACATTGGCCTGATGAACCTGGCAGAAACCACAGAGGACGCAGAAAAGCTCTCTGGAGGATACATACCCCCTTAGGTTTATGTTTGTCCAGTTACAAATGGACACTTAGGCACAAAAGGACTTTGCTCAGAACAGGGTTGGGTTGGTTTGTTATAGGGGTTTTTAGATACATCTCTGGAGAGCAACAACAAACCTCCCCACCAAACCCACAATCAGTCTTGTATCAGTTGTTTTTGTTAAAAAGGAGAAACAACAGCATGTGCATTTTGCATTGCTCTATTTCCTGGAAAGTCAGATTTAGTGCTAAACAATATCCATAAGGAGGAATTAATCCCAAAAACATGAACTTAGCCTTTTCCACCTGACTAGGTGCTCCTTACAGCCCAAAGAGGAACATTCTCTTCTGGGTGTATTTAGGTACTTACATATCTGAGAAATCAGTGACTAAATGCCACTTGATACTTTTATTACTGCCAGATCTCTCAGATATCGTTTATCCTCACCCATTTTTAAGCTGCTAAAGCTGAAAAAGGAAATAAACACAGACCAAGTTTCATATATTTGAAAAAGGCTGCTGCTGAATTGATGTGCTGGATCCTGCCTGTCTTTGGCAATGGGAAATGCCTCTGAGCTGCTTCATCTCATGCAACCACCACACAAAGCCAAGCAAAGGAAGGAAGGAAAGCACAGGCAGCAGACAAGCATCGGCTTATCTTCCTCTGGGGTAGTACTGCAGGATGTTCAAGATGTGATGATGTAGCATTGTCTCCTTCAGCATATCTGCCCAGCCAGAAAGAAGTGAGTCAAGCACAGGCACGAGAAAAGAGCTTACAGCTTGTCCCAGGTCTGGCTGAAGGCAATCTCCAAGCACACACCGTCATGTAGACACTGACCTTTATACCTACTAAGAAGTATGCCTGAAGTCCCTGGTACGACCACCTCAGAAGGTGCCTCTTTATGATGTTCATATAGCACTGTTTTTACACACAAGTCCCAAAAGTGCACTGGAAAGACAATGCCATTTTTTCCATAGGTTACACAAAGATCCTTGTATGAGCACAAGTTACAAAGTAAGACAGCCACTCAAGGAAGAAACAAAATAAAGCTGTGCAGTTTATTAATCTACAGATCAGAGAATCACAGAATGGTTTGCGTTGGAAGGGACCTTAAAGCTCATCCAGCTCCAACCCCCTGCCACGGGCAGGGACATCTTCCACTAGAGCAGGCTGCTCCAAGCCCCTGTGTCCAACCTGGCCTTGAACACTGCCAGGGATGGGGCAGCCACAGCTTCTCTGGGCACCCTGTGCCAGCGCCTCAGCACCTCACAGGGAAAAACTGCTCAAGATCTCATCTCAGTCTCCCCTCTGGCAGGTTAAAATGACATTCAGAATACACTACAGCCGTAAGTCTGGTTCCCCCAGTGCCACAATTCAGCTTACCCCAATACCTTAGATATATCCCATCCTAAGCAACATCTTTGCAGTGCCACACCAATGTATGTATTAAGGGGTTTGGCACACAGCAGTCACCACCCACCACATAAACAACTCTGTATTTTCCCCTATCAGTGGCCTCCTCAGTTTGCACAAGGAGCAAGCAAACCCCAGCATGGCCCGCAGCAGCACTGCCAGGTTCTGCTGGGAAGGGCCCAGGAAACCCTGTCAGAAAGGCGACCACAACAGCTTTGTGCCTCAGACACCCTGGTGCCAGGGGCCACCAGCTCCACCACAGGAAAGTCACCCAACCACATTCCAGAACTTCACAAGACAGATATATTTCTGTTACTCTTTCTAGAAAGGGCCTCAAACTGTGTCAGTATGCAACTGTATAAAGAGTTAGGGGCTATGCTGAAGTTACTGCCAGGGAATTCGATTATGTGCTTAGCCGACTTGTGTTCAATACCCAAATCCCAGCTGAAACAGGGTATAGCAGAGGTTCCTGGACAGGAATGAGGACAAAGTCAACAGTGTCACAGAATCACAGAATGGTTCGGGTTGGAAGGGACCTTAAAGCTCTTCCAGTTGCAACCCCCTGTCACAGGCAGCAACACCTTCCACTAGAGCAGGTTGCTCCAAGCCCTGTCCAACCTGGCCTTGAACACTACCAGGGATGGGGCAGCCACAGCTTCTCTGGGCACCCTGTGCCAGTGCCTCAGCACCCTCACAGCTGAATATGCTGAAAACTGGCTTCTAGTCTAGCGCTGACCAAACCACGGATTAAAGCAGAGTGCCCAAGGAGGCTGTGTGGGCCTGTCTAACCAGCACGGTCTTACTACAGATAAGTAATATTAGGAGCTGTTTTCAGAGGGGGAACTCCATTAGGTGGTACAAAATTCCACTAGGAAGTTGCTCAAAGAGGATTTTGTCATGTTACTGGTTTGTTCACACTCCAGGAACACGGCACAGGTTACTGCGAACACCCTCCAAACCTCAGAATTCCTTCTAGAGGGTAAACTATCTCATTAAAAGGCTTCCGTTATATACATATACAAACGGCACTTTGTCAGGGTGTGATGCTTGTGTGATGACTTTCAATCCGAGATCTTGGAATCTTCCAGGTGTGCAACACTGTAGAATTCAAACTAAAACACTGCATCTCCTTGGCTGGAGATACAATTCAAGTAGTGTTTAAATATATGAAAAGCAAGCTCCATGTGCCACATCTATGCAGAAACATTAATTTCATATGTAAGCTTCCAACTCCTCAGAAGTTATAATATTAAGAAGCCAGAAGAGACATTTTATTGTCGAGAGAAACATGGTGATTACAGGCAGTGACAACCTGCAGTCCCTTGCATTTTCCACCACACCCTCCTGAACTACAATTACAAGAGACCAAAGAGAAGTCATACAGACAAAAATACTTGTCAACAGCCCTTTCAGACCACTACTAAGAGTGGCTTTTTGATTTAATCTGTTCCAGGAAGGGCTCCTTTCTCCACATACTGTTTTCAAACTCACGTCTACAATTACTTTCCCTGAGCACCCTCAGACCTGGCACTGGTATATCATTACAAGACCAAAGTCAATGTATTTCTACCTAAAGAAAACACCCATTCTGTTACAGCAAAGTCACTTTTCTGCTTTTTGAAGCAGGAGACAAAACTATGCTGTGGAAACATCTTCTCAGGTTGCATTAAGACAGCGGGGAAAAAGAACTGGGGAGGGTTGCCTGTAATGATTTTACCTTCAGTCTTTGGAGAAGCAAATAACCTTGAGAGAAGCAGCACTGTTAACCAGTAGAAACTGCTAGTTTGCCCTTTAGTGCTTTTACTCTAAAAGGAGCAAGAGTAATAACAACATGATGAATGCACACTGACCAAACTCCCTCAAGGCTGAAGAAGCTACTCAGCAAATGAAGGCTGCTCTTGTGGCAAGTGCCAAGCTGCTGCTTCACTTCCAGGGTAAGGAATCTCTACACAGAAGACGTATTTCTCAGTAGAAGTGAAGCATCACAGATGATCATGGTTGAAATAATTACAAAACATTTAAATAGGAAATACAGGTCATCACGAGGAAGAATCCTGGAGATTATTGAATCAGTGACAGAAAATCTGATCCTGCCCCTCTACTCTGAACTCATGAGACCCCACTTGGAACACAATGTACAGTTCTTATGTCCTCAACATAAGGACATGGAGCTGCTTGAGCAAGTCCAGAGGAGGCCATGAGGATGATCATAGGCTGGAGCACCTCCCATATGAAGACAGGCTGAGGAAATTGGGGCTTTTCACCCTGAAGAATAGAAGCTGCGTGGAGACCTCATAGCAGCTTCCAGTATCTGAAGGGGGCCTATAAGGATGCTGGAGAGGGACTCTGCATTAGGGATTGTAGCAATAGGACAAGGGGTGATGGGTTTAAGCTTAAACAGGGGAAGTTCAGGTTAGATATAAGGAAGAATTTCTTTACTGTAAGGGTAGTGAGGCACTGGAACATGTTGCCCAAAGAAGCGGTAAATGCTCCATCCTTGGCAACGTTCAAGGCCAGGTTGGACAGAGCCTTAGGCGATATGGTCTAGTGCGGGGTGTCCCTGCTCATGGCAGGGGGCTGGAACTAAATGATCTTAAGGTCCTTTCCAACCCAAACCATTCAGTGACTCTATGAAAATTCTGACCAAGCAGAGACCTCCAACATCAGCTTGCGTTACAGCACTTTGACCTTTCAGCATCCACGGCTCCATTTTTCATTATCTGGTCACTTGTCATTTTGTGGATCCTGTAATAGATACTTTCCTTCACAAAAAAAGAAGCTGACTATTATAGGCCTCATTCTTGAGCAGGTACCTATCTCTACTATCTGAAACCACTACTTGACTGCTATTTATACCTGTGTAAGATGGCTTTCTCAAAGCCATCTGGGCAATGCTGCTTTCTAGGTATGCATTTCTATTCATGGCAATTACCCTAACAGTAGCTCTAGGAAAACCTTCCAGCACAGAAACACTCTAGAATAACTCCACATTGCTCCATCTGTGACACTACAAAGAAAACTGAGAGCAATTTTCTGCTTTAACCACAATTGCAAGGACACCTCTTGGTAATGAGCATGGTGCTGGTACCTCCTCTGGACTGCATGTGCAACTCTCCATGTATGTGAGGTATAACTTCATCATTCAGACATACTGCTGACTGCATCCATACTGACTTTGTTTGGGATGCTTCTTTTGAATCAGATCTCCCCACTTACTACCCATTAATTCAGTTTGCAGAGGTTTTGGTATGTGCAAATTGAATGCTGTTCTGAGGAACCCAAGCCATGTTCATATCAAGCCAGATGCGCACCAGCTGTGCTTGGCCTGAGGGAACTGTAGGGGTCCAAATCAACACTAGGCTTTTTGGCCAGCGATGAATCATTTGTGTGCTAGAGACATTTCATCCAGAGTCTGTGCTAAATCTAGTCCAGAGTAAAAACCTCCAAACCACATAAACAGTGTAATATGGGGCCCCCAGCAGCAACTGGTTTTATCTACTCCTATGCTCCAAGTAACTTGGTGTATGAGCTGTGTAAGTCTTCCCAGGACAGCCAAGGGTGCTGGTTCCCTTACCTGACTCTCTCTTCTTCAGCTCTTTTAAGCTCTGCATCCCGTTGCAACACCTTCATTATTGCTTCTTGTTCCTCCTCTGTTAGGAAGCTTAGGTCAATCATCTTCTTGTGTGTGCAGGGTAGAGTGTCCAGGAAGCAATTAAATCCTGCTGGAGAGGATAGTCTTGTAGACTGCTTTAAAGGTACAGAAGAAAAGTCTTCTTCAGTAGGTACTGAGAAAGCTGGACCAGGTCACAGTCAGTGGTTTAAAGAGCCCCAACTGTTGCTGTCTTGGATATGCATGCTTCCCTAGATGAGAGGCTTTGGGGTAAGTGTTGCGTTCCCACTCGCCATTAGAATGATGTCTTCTCAGCTTGTCCACTCAGCTCTGCTTCCTGGAGTAACAGTTCACTGACCCAGCATATCCAGGGTTTAAGAACAAACAAAACATCCCCTAAAAGAGACAAGGAAGAACAAGCTGGAATATCAGCAATCAGGGAAGTAGATTATGTATGCATTTTTAATTAAAAGAAACAAGTTTTGCAGTGTGATTAAACTACTTTGTGAAGTTCAAATGGTCACTTCAAGTCAAACCTGTTTTACAGGCCTCCTGAACGAGGCAGCCATGAAAATATATTCCCTTCCAATACAACTCACACCCTAAAACACAGAATCAAGTGTCATTCAAATGATAACATTCTAGGATAAGTCATTTTTAAGTTGTTCTTTAAGGCAGCAGAAAAATTTGGAGCATAGAGAAGGAGAAACATGACAAAACAAATCAAGAACTCTTCTTACATGCATTTAAAGTAAAAAAACCCAACATGTGGTCACAAGTATTGACGACACGTTGAAGAGAACATAAGAAATCTGTGGCTGTGGCTGTCATACATGGACAGACAACAGCCAGATAACGTGGAATAAAAGCCACTGCTGCTTTCAGCCCTGATTCACGATGAAGCAGTGGACTGGGTGAGGCAGCATAACATGCATCTGCAACACTCACCTCCTGCCAGCATCTGGATCACTCCATGAACCCTCTTCACAAGGGCTTGAAGTTGGATTTTGCTTATTTAAAGAAAGATTGCCTGAACCCCAGGAACAGAAAATTTAAAGAGGAAAAAGCAACCACTCGAGCTAACACTCATACGCTTGCCATGCTGGTTTATTTATTAGCACATTTCTAGGACACCATTTTTGGCAAGTCACTAACCAACCAGAAGAAAAGAACCATCCCATTAGGACAAGCCATTGAACTTTGGGATCCTACTACACTCATGTATGCCTTGCCCTCCACACCTGCCTTCCCACTCCAAGTGTTCTGATCCCTTTTCACTTCCAGATCAGAAAGGCAGAAGACATCACAAGCCCTGGAGGAAAAAATCCAGAGGAAGCTATGGGAATCCTGCCAAACGTAACATGTTGCAGCAGCGAGATGGGAAGAGGCTGGGAATGTGTTAGGGGAGTTTGTGTGCTCTAGTTCAAGACTTCAGCAGCATGTTCTCCAGCTGGTGCAATGCCTCTTCCTGCAGGATTTTGTCTTCCATTTGCAGCAAAGCTTCTCACATGCTACTCAGAACCAAAAGCAACAGGTTTCAGATTATTTCCTCAGAATTCCTTCAAATGGGAATTTTATAACACACTTGACCAAAATCCTCTTTCTCCTAAACACACGCAACACTCCTTACTGAAAGGTCAGGTACTAGGCTTGCAAAAGCAAGTTTCTTACAGTAAACCACCTAAATTTCCTAGAAGCTGCTGCATGGAGCCAGCACTGCTATGACATTCTGACAAGTTACCTTGAGCTCAAGAGGAGAGGGAAGCACTTGAGGCCTTTCCCTTTCCTCTGGACCATCCCCTCCTTTGGGAAAGAAAGTCAAGGTTAGAATCATAGAATAGTTATGATTGGAAAGGACCTTAAGATCATCCAGTTCAGTATCAACCCCCTGCCATGGGCAGGGACACTTCACACTAAACCATGTCACCCAAGGCTCAGTTCGACCTGGCCTTGAATACCACCAGGGATGGAGCATTCACAGCTTCCCTGGGCAACCCATTCCAGTGCCTCACTACCCTCACAGTAAAGAACTTCCTCCTTAGATCCAATCTAAACTTTCCCTGTTTAAGTTTGAACCCGTTACCCCTTGTCCTGTCACTACAGTCCCTAATGAAGAGTCCTTCCCCAGCATCCTTATAGGCCCCCTTCAGATACTGGAAGGCTTCTCTGAGGTCTCCACGCAGCTTCTCTTCTCCAGGCTGAACAGCCTCAACTTTCAAGGTTGTCATAGGCTGCAATACAACTTCATTTACAAGATATAAATGCAACTTTTACTCACATTTTACCACTAATAGTGTATAATTATGTGAGGAATGTGATCCCATGCAGGCCCAATCACTGTCCTACAGAACATATTGAATAAATATGGAATAATTTCTACATAACCATCTTGAGTATGTGGAATTCAAAGTCATGCAGTTACATGAACCTCACTACTTTATTGAAACCAAACTGCTTTTACAAGCAGAAATTTAAGATACTGCTTTGCCTCTTTTATAGGCCATGGCTCCAGTGGACGATTCACTTTCAGCGCAATCCCAACTGTCAAAGACAAACTTCTTCCCAAAAAACCTCAAAGGAATGGGGGGGGGTGGGGGGGTGGGGTGCTGGGCAGGGAGTCAGCTATATCTAGAGTAACGGCTCCAGATTACAGCCCCATGGATGTAATGGAGCCAAAGAAATAAAAGAGCTTGAATTTACTGTTTGAAGCATCCCTAGTGACAATCCTGGTGAGAGAGAGAAGTAGATGTTGGTATTGGGCAGATCTCTATTAGGCAGCTTCCACCAAAACCACCCTTTAGGTTTGCGTGTGTCCACCTCAGGCTTCTACATTCTGGTATCTGCCATTTGGCAGACAGGATGCTGACACTGTATCGATCTAAGGAGCACTAACATCATGCAGCGAGTCATTGCTCCTGCTCCCTTGGCCACAGACTTCAACCAGGAGATCAAAACAAGATACTGGCACTTCTCAAAGGGAAACTTCATCTCTCAAGATAACAGTGTTTCTTGCAGATGAGGAAGGCAGCTGTAGCCAGGTTAATTATATTCCTCAACCACCTTCTGCATATGGTTATGTCTAGCAGCCATATTTACCTTCTCCATGATTCCCATTGTGATTTTGTGTCATGAGGTTCATATAACAGTATCTCAAACAACCTGCCATAGAATTATAGAATCACAGAATTCTATAATTCTTGGGTTGGAAATGACTTTAAGATCATCTAATTCCAATTCCCCTGCCATGGGAAGGGACCCCTCACACTAGACCATGTCACCCAAGGCTTTGTCCAACCTGGCCTTGAACACTGCGAGGGATGGGGCATTTATCACTTCTTTGGGTAACCAAAGAAACATACAAGTCCCTAACTAAAACCAGAGCAGATTTTAGGCTCTGCATGAACAAGGAAACCTCTTTCTGTGTTCGGTGAACTCTCAAGCTCAGGATATGCACAGATACAAGTCCATGCAAGGCTGACTTGCTGCAAAAGGTTGTTAGCACTGATTCCAAGCATATTCCAACAGCTAAAACCTGCTGACTTAAAGCCTATAACCAATGCCTTCCCCCTCTTCAAATCACTCACTACCACTCCTGAAGCTCAATTCTTTTGAGTTCTTTTTGGACACTTTTTTCCTCCTAAAAGCCCCTATAAAAACCAAAAAGAATCAAGAGGTCTCAGCAGCAGGTTTAGTGCCAATTGCAAGTTTGAAGTTTTCCTTTGCCAGGCAAGTTTTCAGACTGAAATGAGACTGAAAGGAGACAGAAAGCTCCACAACAGGCTTATTAAATCATGGAAACTGATAGAAATACCATGTTGACTGAATTCTGAAGAAAGGCTGTCATGCTGTAGACTGACATCAGTGAGTCTTGGGATATTTGGCATGAGTTTTTCCTTAAACCTTGAATTCAAGTGAAACCACACAAAAATCTCCCCTTTCATAAGTCACTTCCAATGCCTGTAATAAACAGGAACATGAAATTATGTTTTATGTAATTCATACATGAAAGCGTCTATGTTTTGGCAATAAAAGGAACAGAAAGAAGACCCGAAATATAGTTTCTCCACACACACTCTCAAACTGCTCACAACTTCCAAATGCTTTAGGCCAGGCACTCATCCAATAACTTTATCTTCTAGAATTCCTCAAAGCCTCTCCGGCAATTGTACACATCAACACCTTTAAGCAAGGCTTCATACTGTTCTTAAACACAAGTCATAACAGTAAGACAACCTTGTCCACAAACTGGTTTACCCTACAGAGAGCAGTTTTTTTGCCTCCCCGATGTTTTCTCCCAAATACAAAAAGGGAATATTAATTCAAATACTGCATCCCAAGCGTCATGAGGTATCAAATTAAAATGTCCCACAATCCTAGTTTAGATTTTAAAGTTCTTACTCGATGCATACCTGTGGGATGTAAAAAGGAAGAGACAAGGAAGAAGTTGGAGTAGCTTGTCATGGCTGACATTAAATTCATCAACAGGATCAGAAAACAAACAGCAAAACCCCAGAGTCAGCTGCTCCAGCCAAATCAACCAGACTTCCTTTTGCATGCAGAAACCTCATAATAGTCTCTATTTACATTGCAAAAACACATTTCAAGTGCTTCTTGCAAAGTAGGCTTAAGTTGCTAGAGCTCTGCTTGAGAGAATCTGTCTCGCAGCCAATACTTTCTAATAAGAGGAAGAAGGTGACAGCCAAGCCTACACTTTCAGCTGCTTTCACACCCCTTTTTGTGCCAGCCCCTTTAGTTGAGGAGTTACCCTGCAGGCCTGGTTGAGCAGGGACTCCCACCTAAAGGGGGCCTACAAGAAAGCTGGAGAGGGGCTTTCAACAAGTACATGTAGGGACAGGACAAGGGGGAATAGATTTAACCTGACAGAGGGGAGATTTAGATTAGACATTAGGCAGAAGTTCTTTACAGTGAGAGTGCTGAGGCGCTGGCACAGGGTGCCCAGAGAAGCTGTGGCTGCCCCATCCCTGGCAGTGTTCAAGGCCAGGTTGGATGGGGCTTGGAGCAACCTGCTCTAGTGGAAGGTGTTCCTGCCCATGGCAGGGGTTTGGAACTGGATGAACTTTTAAGGTCCCTTCCAACACAAACCATTCTATAATGATCTTCTTCTGATAAGGTATTCAATTACAAGTAGCCTATTGACTCTGAAAAACGAGAGGGTTTGGGTTTATGCATTTGAAAGCTACACATTTTCCTAACTTCATTTCTCCACTGCTACAACATACTAGCACTAGCAAAGAAAACTAATTGGAAGTCCAGAGATAAGGCAACAAGAAGCTGAGAAAGACAGAAAAATGGAATTGCGTAATGTAACAACTTGCATCTGCAGAGAAAGTCATTCTCAGAAGTAACTAAGTTTGGCCTGCACCCATGCTCAGGAAATAATAAACATTTTCTTTGAAGCAAGGAAGCCAAAGAGAACACAAAGAGCAGCGAGAGCTTTGCGGAATTCACCTCTATGACCCTGGGTGGACACATTAGGCCATAACAGTACTTTTAACTAGGAGTCCTACAGCTTTGCAACAACAAACACATCGTTACACTCTCCTGAACAAATCTGATTCTCCGCTGACATTCAAGCTCAACAGTCACAGGTAACTCAACACTATTCAAGGCTTAGAGAATATAATTTGTAAGTACATGAGGCAAATCCCATGAAGAGAGAATAGCTAATTGAGCTAAATGCCAGTGTTGGCACAAGCACAAGTAGTTTTAGATGGAAATTAACATATTTGTACAGAAGATCAGCAGATGATGGATTTCAGTTTGAAGAGTGGAGAAAAAAGACTTAAAGAAGGACTTAAGTCACCTTCCAAGAGAGTTTTAAACAATAGTAAGGACGTGAACTTAAAACAAATACAAGAAAGGCTGTTGTCATTTTAATTCTTGAAGGGGCAAAAGGGAAGAGATCATCCAGGATTCATCAGGGTCTATAGCAATAGGACAAGGGGTGATGGGTTTAAACTTAAACAGGAGAAGTTCAAGTTAGATGTAAGGAAAAAGTTCTTTACTATAAGGGTGGTGGGGCAATGGAACAGGCTGCCCAAAGAACTGGTAAATGCTCCATCCCTGGCAGTGTTCAAGGCCAGGCTGGACAGAGCCTTGGGAAGCATGGTCTATGTGAGGTGTCCCTGCCCATGGCAGGGGGTTGATGCTGGATGGATGATCTTAAGGCCCTTTCCAACCCAAACCATTCTGTGATTCTACGATTCTACACCTGTAGCTGTAGCCAATCCAGCTGCTCTTTCATGAAGTGTTATCAGAGCATTTTCCAAATGATTACAGTGAAGCGTACACAGCATATTGTCTTTCCAGCAGTCTGAGATTAACTTAGAAAAACAGTGTTTGCCCACATGTACGTTTAGTCGGGGGAAGTAGAAAAATTCTTATCTAGCTGATTGTGAAGTAGGGAGCATTGGAGGAACAGGGACCTTTGGGGATATCTGTAATAAGGCAGCATAGAAGTTGCTCTTACAAACAAAGCAATGCTTCATTTTAGCCCAATAATACTTACATGTTGATATTCAACAAGCCTTGCTCACTCCTTACCCTTCCTTAACAGTACCAAAATGATCCTTCACAGTTTCAACCTGCAGAATAGTTGTAATCCTAACATATTGTCACTGGCAGCTTTGTATAATGGTCTTCAGGCAGCTGAAGAGGAAGAAATGCAACTAGAGCAATAAAAGCACTTGAGAATAATTTCAGTTTTCTCCAGGAATAACTTCTCTGTTGGTTCGCAGGACTCTGCCTGGGATTTCTATCCTTTTCTGGTAAGAAGTCAATACTTTCACCACTTTGAAGACTACAGAGGCAAAAAATAGTTGTGCTTCACACAGAACTGACCCTGACCAAGACAGCAAAATGTTAAGAACAGAAAGAGGATAAAAGTTAACAACTGCAAATAGGAAGAGAAAGGAATAATTTGTTTTGGTTGTGGCCTAATCCCTCTAATCAGATATGGCAGCTTGCCAGTTCCTTCATAAGGCTTCGATACTGGCAGCAATGCCCAGGAATGTCTCTGCACCTATTATAGTATGTAACCATGTACCTATTATGGTGTATAACCATTAGGCCAGTGGTTTCAAGAGGATGTGGTCTCTGGAATAAGAGGTTTGTAAATTAAAGAGAAGCCTCAGAGAAATACACCTACATTTTTCTTTTTCCTTTGAACACTCTTTGTCAGACTAACTACAGATGCCATTTCTTTCACATTACCATAAGTATAAAACTACTCAAAAAGAAGTAACATTTGAAGCAGCCTCAGAGATTCCAGCAATTTATTAGCACTCACACCATCATCTCTCATTCTAAATTCTGAAGTTCTTCAAATCCAGTCGTATTTCTTTGCACTTCATACCACTGGCACTTTGTTGTGGTTTAATCCCAACAAGCACTTGGTTTGAATTCATAACAGCTCCTTCACGAGAGCTTCGTTCTTCTAAGTTGCTAATTCAACATCAAGAGTTGGAATATCAAGAATTACAACACAAAGACTATTTTCTCAGGGTAAGAGACTTAAAATATAATAATGAAGGTGGCTCAGTCCTCTGGATGGCTGAAAGCAGAACACTGTCTATTCTGTAACAACTATTCTCATCTCCTTTCACACTGGGACTAGACTTCCTGTCAAAGCAGAAGGGTTGGGGAGGCTCACAAGACACAAGCTCCCACTGGCACTTTCTCATTCTTCATGCCAGCATTGGCATTAGAACCACTCAGGGTCCAGATTTCATGTCTTGTTTGAGCACAAATTCAAGTAAAGTACTAAAACATTTCAGAGACATTGGAAGCACACTGATTACTCAGTGGGAAGTAATCTTCTGACCATACGTATGATGACCTGAAACGCTTCTTCCCTTCATGTTCATGGTCAAAGAGTAGTGCTGTGGAACTGGGAAAAATCCCTGCTGTTAAAAGTGCTGTTCTTGAGTTTAGCAAATCTTAGCCTAAAGCAAATTAAAGTTACAACGATCCAAATATTATTCCAACTGTAAATACTGGAAACTTCAGGGGAATTATCCTACCTTTACCCTGCTTCCTTGCTCTCCTACTATTTAGCAGGTACTTGGGTACTTTTTAGCCAGGACTCTGCTGTGGCAATTATACCACTCTAGAATGGAAATGGGCAAAACAGTGTGAGTAATGGACAAGTATTTCCTACCAGTGGCTACAGGGAAGTGACACACATCCTGCATCTTGCTTAGATAATCTTTGCTATCTGAAAGCAAAGAACTGAGCTGCAGTTTATGCAGTCCCTGTGTAGCTAGTACTCTTTGCTAAATGCAGACTTTCTAGCAAGATTTTATTAAGGGGCTATCAGCACTGGTGCAAAGAAATTCATTAGAGCACTGTGTGCAGTTCTTGTGTCCTCAACATAAAAAGGACATGGAGCTGTTGGAGCAAGTCCAGAGGAGGCCACGAGGATGATCATAGGCTGGAGCACCTCCCATATGAAGACAAGCTGAGAAAGCTGGGGCTGTTCAGCCTGGAGAAGAGAAGCTGTGTGAAGGCCTCAGGGCGGCCTTCCAGAATCTGAAGGGGGACCTAAAATGATGTTGGAGAGGGGCTCTTCAACAGGGACTGTAGCGATAGGACAAGGGGTGATGGGTTTAAACTGAAACAGGAGAAGTTCAGGTTAGATGTTAAGAATAAACTCTTTACTGTGAGGGTGGTGAGGCGCTGGCACAGGTTGCTTCATCTCTGGTAGTGTTAAAGGCCATGTTCGACAGTCTTGGGCAACATGGTCTGGAGTAAGGTGTCCCTGCCCAGGGCGGGATGGGGAGGTGGAACTTAAGGTCCTATCCAACCTAAACTATTCTATGACTCTATGTTACAAATAGCAAACATGAGGTTTGAATTCAAATATTTACTTAGACTAATGCTCACTCTGCTGAGCTGACAGTAAGAGAATTTGTAGAGAAGTTTCAATCTTGGATGCCAACAGAAAGACTTTCAAGTCTACAATTTCTGAATAAACACCAAAAAAAGTTTATTCCAAAGCCTGTCCACACGACTTTATCTCACTGCTAGGGGAATCCATTAGTCAGTATCTGTTGCACTCCTGTGACTTAATTTAAGAGTCACTGTTCTCACTCCTCCTTTGAATGGAGTTGTTGAGCAAGTTGAGCAAGGACAGCCACCACCACACTGATTTTCCATGTTTGCAAGACTAGGAACCCAAGAGTTAATAGGGTGCCCATTTTACACATCACTAAAGCACTGCCACAGCCAACTCCTCATTCCTCAGTTGCTGATGGCAGCACATTTCCTCTGCAGGAGGGTGCACAATGCAGCGGTAGGAGTTGAGCACAGAAGTAACAAATCAAGAGGGCAACATTTTAAGTCATCTTTGCCTCCCCTGATGGCAGCCACTAATCTCAGAACCCAACACAGAACTGAGATCACAGAGCATTGCAGAAGGCGCTCCATCATTCTCAGACACAACAAACTGTATAAACAAGTACCTGCGGAAAACAAAATCATCCCTTACTCACCTCAATTGCTCTCATTTGTCACTGCAGCCCCCCCTACTTTTCATCTAATAACTTGTTATTGTAAGTACAGCTCTGTTTAACTGATTACTACCCTGCACAAAGAGACAGTGAACAAAACAAGCCCTTTGGCTGTCCTTTCTCAGAAGATGACTGACTAACCACTGACCATAGACACTCACTCCTGCAAGTTTTTAAGGTTAAAATTACCCACCTAATAACTGATGTAATCTGAAGGTTGCTAAGGAAGCTCGTGTCAAACTCTCTGGTCCTGAGGCACACACCTACCTGAAAGCAAGGCCTTACACAGAATCCAATCACCAGCAGAAATCAAGTGCCGAAGGGAAGTAAAATATTCTTTAGGAGTCCTGCAGTCATCGAAACAGCAAATAAACTAAAGAGGGTGGTTAAGAAAAGCTGCCTAGTCTGCAGATAGAATAGTCACAACCAGGTCTCATCTCAATCCTCAAAATTAACTCAATCTTTGCAATGAAGCTTTCATTTCAGGGTTATTTTTGGCTTTTTTAATAGCTACATTTAAAAAGGTTACTATAGCTCCTTATTAACAGGAAAATCAATCATCTTCTGATGCATAAAGACACTTTAATGGATAGCTCCATTATACAAACATTCCGTCTTAGCAGGCTGATTTTGGCTAAGCTGAAACCAGCAAGCAGCACTGTCAGTCCTCCTTAATAGTGATAGTAAATGGCAAGAATAACAGGAAGCCTATCAGCCATGAAAACTTCACTCAGGAGATTATTTGCACTGCTGGGCTGCGCTATATCATGCAAAGCCCAATCTTTCCCCTGACCGGTACCAGTTTCACTGAATATTTATGGCCAGATCCAAAAAGCATGATGCAGTATGATGCAAGGAGCCTAAAAAGTCATGGGGGAAGAGCTATGCCCAGTTGCTACACATAAGTGAGAAGCAGGGAACCATTTCTGTAGGAGTTTATAGTTGCGCTGCATGAGGAGTAGTGTCAAACCATGTGCATGAGTGGGAATTGTCCTATAAATGCTGCTGAATGGCAGAGGAATAAGACAGAAGGAGCAGAAATTGTGACTGACATTTTCACAGACACAGTAGAGCTCTGAGGCTGGGTTTTGGAGTATAACGCCTGTCCCTGAAAAGGTATTTGATCTTGCAGGAGTGGCTCATCCTCTGAGGGAACAGTTATGCAAGGTGCTAGCTCTGCAGGAAGCAGCCAAACCCAGAGCCCCCAAAATCACTAAACCTAAGAGGATCCACACTCACAACCCTGAAGGTTTCACTTGGTTCTCTTTTAACCCTTCCTTGGGCTGCAGTACCATGGATTAAATCCCCTTGTCTCACAGAATGACTATTAAAGCGATGACACAGCCTTGCAAGCAGAGATAGAAATGTACACTTCCAGTCAGGCTACTATATCTCAAATCAAGCCCTCACACACACATTATCTCTCTTCCTGTTGCTGTCAATGCAATTAACAGAATAAAGTTACATATAGCAAGGAAACCTTATACCATCAAGTAAGAAACTAGCACAGGGAATTACTATACCCAGGTGAGTTGGAATGACTCACTGCCACAAGAATGAAGCATGAATAAGCCTGCTGAAATCAGCTGTCACTCACTCATTTTGCGCCCAAATAAGCTAAAGGACTGGATACTACTAATATAGCAAATGCAACGTTACTGACTTGACATATCAAAAAGTGCAAGTGTTCTGGAAGTGGAAGAACAAACTAAGGAGCCTTCTTAAATTGCCTTATGAGACACCTAAATCAGCTGACTTCAAATGCAACAGGGATTAAGCACCAGAAAGTTACCAACAGCTTTTAGTAGTTATCTATCAGACAGCCATCCTTGGTGAAGAGCCTGGTTCAAAACAAGTCACTATTGACTAAAGACTGACTTCCATAAGACAGAACCAGCATTTTAATTAAAGAAAAATAAAATTAAAACCTTTTTTCCTACCAAGAGACTATGAATTTCTTTCATGTTTCCTTGCAAATAATGCTTTCTCATGAGATTGTTTGGGTTTTTTCATTCTCTCCTATTCCTTTCCCTCATGAGCACAAGGAAAAACACAAGGTAGAAAACAAGTAATTTGTTTGACTTCATTCCACTATATAGCTTCCTGGTTCAGCAGTTAAAAATCTCACCTTCTGCGCAAGCATCAAAGGTTCTTTCCAAGGACTGACTTGGAGCAGTCCATCCACCTGGGAATCTGGCAAGTGCCTCCTGCAGAGTAACACGAGTTTACTCCAGGGAATATATCTGTCCATGGTCTCTAGCCAGTGCTTTAGAGAAAAGACAGATTGACCTTTTTGTCACTCATTTCTGGGGGCAATGGAGTGTTGTTTACTCTGCCCTTACCAGCACTGGTAAACAAGACCAGAAAATTTTACTGAATTCTAAAAGTCTGACAGTGAAACTGGTAATACATTATTCTGGGCTGCAAGAGATGCTGGAAGGGAATCTCTTTAACATGAGACAGGTCCAATGACAGCTTCAGAAAACTCCAGAACATGCCTCACAGCCAAAGCAGGGACCTGGCTGCACCCATAAGGCAGAATCAGACTGAGCAAGATGCTTATTTTCTTGCCTTAAACCTAGACATAAGCACTCTAAAATATGGTACTTCGCAACAGCATATAAGCATTTTGTGTCACTGTAACATTAGTAGTATTTTACTACATGGCTATGCATGAATATATGAATAACACATAGTTGCAAGTGGACAAAGGCTTGCAGTGAACTTGCCCAAACAGTGCAAGATGAGAGCAAAGGTGTCGGGTGAAACCAAAAGAACAAAGAGAAGATGTGTCTGATGAAACCAGAATCATCTTGCCAAATAAATGAGAGGGATGCCTAGCAAAACTAGGGTAATTCTTACTCCCAAAAATAATACGAGCTGTGTATGAGGCCCCCCTCTTTTTCTCCCAGGGGGGCAGCAAGGTGCATAAAGCACTAACAATAAGCAAAGAGGGATGGTAATTCATGGAAATCACAAAATGCTCACTTTGATTCCAGCTTCTCCTGACAAAGAGCTCTCGAGTGCTTTACTTTGACTTTGGCAGCTGAAACCATCAAGAACTGTAGCAGCCAGTACTAAACACAGTGCATCAGCTCCATGGCATTGTATACTCCTAGGTTTACTACCACTTGCAGATGTGATTGCTTTGGAAAACATAGTAATAATGACGGATGATAACTAAGGCTGGAAAGCTGTATTGTTGCTATGTATTAGTTTAGTAAAGCGGTTTTATTCATCAGTCTTTTAAATACTCCCTCACAGAAATCTCCAATTTTCTGATATATGAAAACACACATATTTTGCTGCAACACTTTGTTTCTTTTATCAAACAAAAGGAAGTTTCTTTTCAGAGCACCCTCTCAAGCATGGTTTAAGTCCCCTCATCTTACACTTCTGACAAAGCTCAGAAACACTTATCTGTCCCCAGATTAAGTCACCTTTAGCCTGCAATGGCAACGATAAAAACAGATCCTTCTGCTCAAACAGGAGACACAACTGAGAGTGTTGGACTTCAGGGCCAGGTCCAATTCTACAAGTCATTCCAGAATCAGCGTGGAAGATGCAATTTAGTGTTTTGAAATAAAAGGTGATTACCATCTCTCAACTGAGATCTAAGCGCCCTCTTCAAGCGAGGAGAGTCCCTTTATCACACCAGAAGCTGGCTGCGGGCAGGTTTTTCCTCTCCTGGGCTCTCACTACCGGGCAGCAGCTCCCTCCAACAGCCCAGCGCTCGGCTCCCTTTGCAGGGCAAGGCTGCCCTTCTCCACACCGGCTCTCGGGTCGCTCCTGAGGGAAGTCGCTGACAAGCGGCGCTTCCCCCCCGGCATTCTAAACAGGGTGAGCTCTGCCCCGCTCTCAGGGAACCGGCCCCTCAAGCCCACCACGGCAACCCCACTGGAGGCCGGAGCAGCCCGGCTGCAGGAAACTTGGACCCAGGGCTCCGCAGCAGTAGGGCACGGTTGGAGGTTTATCTATCTTTGAATTAGAAAGACATCCCCCAGCTTCCGAAACCCCTCAGGGCAGCCTCACCCTCCCGTCGCCTCCACGGGTCCTGCACCCCGCTCCTCCAGTCACCGCTTACCTCGTCCCGGCCACAGCCGCGTCCTCGCTCGTGTGAGGGGGAAAGGAGGCGGCGGCGTTGATAGAGGCAGCCCCAAGCCCGCCACGGCCGGGCCAATGGCGGCGGCGCCTCCCTCAGAGCGGGGCGGCCCCTGCACCGCCCCAGCCCGGGCCGCAGTCGCGCCCGCGCCACCGGTACCTGAGGGACCGGGGAGGTGGGACGCTGTCCTCGGTGCAGCGGGACCCTCCTGGGCTGGTTTAGCGGACACGCTCGGGGCAGAAGCTCGCAGAAGCCGGCTCACACCGCAGTGTGAAGTCCCTCACGAAGTTCATGTCGGCTTGACTTGCCTCGCTGCCCTGAGGTAAAACAGGCAGTATTTCACTTTACCTGGCGACAGGCAACCGAAGAGGTGTGAACACACGCCCCTGTTTGCAATAGAGATACAGGTAGTGATAACAGAGGTTCCAGTCATCTGTTTGTCCAGGAAGCCGCTGTAAGTGCTTTTGTGTTTGATTAGTGGCACAAAATACACATGCCACCATTTCAATGGATGTTTCAGCAGGACCTTTGGCAGCCAAGGCACCAGATGACTACTGAAGCCGGAGGAGTCCCTCCGGGAGCAGAGTGATGGCACCAACCTCCTGTGATGAGGAGAGCTGGCGTGGTGGTGTATTTATGGAATCATAGAATCAACCAGGTTGGAGAAGACCTTAAAGATCATCAAATCCAACCATTGCCCCAGCACTGCCAAAACCAGCACTAACCCATGGCACCGAGGGCCTCATTTACACTTGCAGGGACGGTGACTCCAGCACAGCCCTGGGCAGCCTGTTCCAACACCTGAGCACCCTTTGGGGAAGGAATTGTTCCTCAGCTCCATCTAAACCTGCCCTGGCACAGCTTGAGGCCATTTCCATCACTTGTTCCTTGGGAGAACAAACAACCCCCGCCTCACTCCATCCTTCTGTCAGGCAGTTGTAGGGAGGGATAAGGTCCCCCCTGAGCCTTCTCTTCTCCAGACTAACACCTCCCACCCAGGTCCCCCAGCTGTTCCTCCTCACACTTGTTCTCTAGACCCTCTGTTGCCTTTCTCTGGCCCTGCTGCAGCACCTCAATGTCTCTCTTGTCGTGAGAGACCCAGAACTGAACACAAGATTAAAGCTGCAGCCTCACCAGTGCGGAATGCAGGGGGATTATTTCCTATTATGTATGTTCCTCTCATGGCACTTGCTTTATATTTTGATTCTGGTTTGGGGCAGCTGAAGGATTTCAGTCTCCATTATGCCTGCCCTGGTCTCACATGTGGCCTGCTTTTAAATTACTTCCCCTTTTGTCCCCAGCCTGAGTCCATTCCATCCCCAAATCCTAGATCATAGAATAGTTAGGGTTGGAAAGCACTTTAAGATCATCCAGTTCCAACCCCCCTGCCATGGGCAGGGACACCTCGCACTAAAACATGTCACCCAAGGCTCCATTCAACCTGGCCTTGAACACTGCCCCAACTTGGGCAACCCATTCCAGTGCCTTACCACCCTCACAGTAAAGAACTTCTTCCTTATATCTAACCTAAATCATCATTACGGGCTTCCTGTTAACCATAAATTCTTATATTTCCCCTCCTACTCAAACTTGGACATGGTGAAGCAATTTACTGCTTTTCAGAGAAAATTTAGTAAACATGGTATTGGTATAAAGGTTTGGTAAATTACATGTCTTTCCAATTTCATGCATTTCATATGCGGCCCTTCCTGATGACAAAATCAGCGACTGGATCATGCTTTTTGCAGTAAAATTCTGGCTCAACAAACCTTTAATATGGCTTCCACTCAGTTCACAAGGATCAAAGTGAAATGGAGACCTTGTGAAAGCTTAAAACTTGGTTTCTCCCCACAATAATCTTCATTCAAGCATCTCTCACCCACAGATCCTGTTTATTCATCCTGATGCAGCATGCTAAGCTGTATCTGTTCAAACCCACACCGAACTCCTGTTCAGTTCAGAACAAGAAACACTGTTTGGTACATTAATTAAAAGGGGGGGCTTTTTTTGCACTCTTGGTCCATGGAACATATTTTTCTGTTGTGTAAAATATCTCTTTCTTCCCCACTCCGTCACAAAGAAGAAAGAAGGCAGGGGTAAAACAGCCTTTTTAGACCAGACACACTGTATTAGCTGGTATGCTTGGCCCCTGCCAGATGGAAACAGAACTGATGTTCTGTTTTGCCCAAACCCTTTAAATAAGAACTTCAAACCCAAGCACAGAGCAAACTGGCTTCTTGCTGCTAGGAAGCTCTAGATGGCAACAGCCTCCAGCACTGGGACAAGTGACAGCTGTGAAACTGTGTACGGGGTGTGTGCTGTGTCTGTTAGAACATGTGTTCTCTCCTGTAATATTCAGTTTAGTGATTTGTTCTTGAGACGGATTCAGATGAAATCTGTGGGATCATGTATGCAAGAGCTGTCCCAGGTCAACCAGTTGTTAGTTCATTCCTTGAGTGTTTGCAGTGAAGAAGAAACTGAAAATGCTTGAGGGACGTGCATGGTGAGGACCCTCAGATCAATTCATTTCAGATGGAAAGAGCCTACAATCAGTTCACAGCCTGTCCCCATGGTTGCTCTGCATCAGTGTTGTAAATCTGGAGAATCTAACTCAGATGCTACTGATTCAGAATGAAGAAGAGAAGGCTCCAGGGAGATTGCAGAACAGCCTTCAAATACCTAAGAGGGTACTACAAGAAATCTGAAGAAGGACTTTTTACAGGAGTCCGTAGGGGCAGGACAGTGGAGAATGGCTTTAACCTGCCAGAGGGGAGACTGAGATGAGCTCTTAGGCAGAAGCTGTTCCCTGGGAGGGTGCTGAGGC
>WYDI02033261.1:0-14177 GCA_009867235.2 Psittacus erithacus | reverse complement strand
TGTGTGTGTTTGGCTTTCCTTTTGCCCTCGTGTCTTTTTTCCGTCGCCGGGGGGGCGTTGCCTTTCTTGCGGCCTCGCGCGGCGGGGGAGGGGGGGGGGGGGGGGGGGGGAAGGACAGGTTGTGGGGGGAAAACAAGCAGACTACATGTTTTTCTAATTTACAACTAAGCTTAAACCACGACAGTATAGACATAAATGTTTTGCTTTGATTTATGGGCACATGCCCAGTAGAGAAGATAGGTATATTTGTGATGCAAATTGTAACTGAAGTTTGACTCAAAAATAAAAAATATTCTGGTCTCTGTTTCATACACTTTAATACAAGTCTTCGCTAATCATGGTACCCCCAATTTCACTATCTCAATGGTTCTTGTTTCCTAATTCACTTTATCTTGTAGCTATTTAGATATTAAATTGATTGTACCATTCAGGCTTTCCCACCAGGGAGACCAAGTGCTGGGCTACACTGTCCCTGTTTCCAGAAGCTGATTTGTCTCTCCCTTATTCTTACCATGAGCATGACTTACCAAGACAGAAATTCTTCACAGGCTGAGAAACACTAAACTAACAGAAAAGCATATCTGATATCTTAATAAAACTATCTATGTGTGTCTTCTCATTCGCCATGGCACAGGAAACAGTTAATGTTAGCCCCTGAACAAGCTGAATCAGCTCTGAAGCCCGTGGGACATTGCATCCATTTCCAGCAGAAAGAAATGAAGGAAGAAAAAATAGAAATCAAACAGATATAAAGAACATTCACACCTTCAGATACAGTTAGAACAGCAATTTTTTTCAATGAAAAAGCGGCACAAGATTAGACTTTCTGATAACAGAAAGCAGTGTTCACTGCAAGAAAAAAGGCAGTAAGCTTCCCTTTAAATTTCATTACAGCTGCTACTCAAAAACACATGCAACTAGCTTTGCTTCTTCATCCTTTGTTTTCCAAGGCTTTCTCTGTAATTTTGAGGACTAGAAAAAAGAATCACTGTGAAGCTAAGATTTTCAGGCAAATCAAGATGGTTGAGGAGATGGAGTATTGTGAAAATCTAGTGCACTGAAATGAATTGGACCCAAATGTCATACAACAGATTTAACAAAGAGATTAGGATGCAAACCCTCCTTTCCTCGCTTTTGTATGCACAGCTGTGTGGTCATGATGGTAGGTAAAATTCCTTTACTATAGGACATGCATTGTAAGTGTATCCAGCAAAATTCCATATACAGGACACTATATAGAGCATATCTGCTTTTTCAAGGGATCTCAACCCAGGCTATCAATTGTCTCCTTGATACAAGGTGGGGGAAAGAAGGGGAGAAGTGTTTTCAATTTAAGTTTATGAAGTAGGAAAATTTCAGGAACATAGACATAGGTACAAATGCTTACAAATGAAACCATTTCTTCATTTTGGATGTATAACTGAAATCATATAAGCAAAACTATAGAAATTCTGTTTTAATTTAATAATAGCCGTTAGCAATAGTATTTTAGTCTCTACTATTCCCATGACATATTGACTTTTTAAGCATAGAGTATTCTAAATTTCAGCTGTTTTTAAATTAAATACGTATTTTGGATTGCATAATGTGGATAATGATATAAATTCAAAGAAGCTAAAAGACTGTTAAACAAGTGTTTGGGTTTTATTTTTTTTGTGTGTTAATAGCTACATGAACAGTACACTATGATTAATATGTAATAGCAGCCACAGTACCGTTTCTCTTGTATATCGTATCTACCTGTTCTAGTGCCTGCAACTTTTGGTGAGCTTTGAGTAAAAACTATCTGTAATTGACAATGCAGAAGGAACAAACACAGCAATTTAAAAACCTTTAGCAGAGTTAGGGCTGCAATACTGGACAGTTAAGGCTGACACGTCCCAGAACAGAGCTATCACAAGATCATAGGAACACAGATCATAGTTTTCTATTTATGTACCATCATACCACTATAATTGTTTTGTAAACTTAGCATAGACAATGCACTGGTTTTAGTTTGAAGACTAAAAAATTCCTTTATGATTCATATTTTGGCAAAGGATATTGCCTGTAGCCTGGGATTTTGAGTAAGACTGCCAGGATGTAACAGCTGAGCTCAGCATACAGAAGGCTTGTTACAATTGATCATCTGTATTGTTTCGATGTTTATCCAGCTGGGTGTATGCTGTTAAAATCAAGTGACAGTGTCATAAGCCTAAAGCCCTTCTTGGTGTATGAATTCCCCAATTCATTTCTCAACTAAATCACAGCTGAACAATGCACTCCATCAGAAGCGCAGTTTAGTCATATGTGGGCCCATGGGTATTGATAACTGAAAATAACTGACCAATTATCAACACTCTTATGACAGAGCTAAAAGTATCATTGTCACTTAAGCACACCCATTAATACCTGGTTTTAAAATATACTTGAAAACATATATGCTGAAAGCAAAGAAGGGCCTTCATCCATTTTTCTCTTTGATTTGCACGTGCTTTACAACCCCCTTTTTTTTGTGTGGAAGATGGAAAAAACAAGAGATGAGGAACAAAAAATAGTCTTAAACTGATTGCAGCTACCATCAAGGGAACAGTAATGCAACAAATAATTTGTTAGTACTCGCCCAGCAGATGAGATGTGGCAAGTTTTATTTTTTAACAATATTAAATCAGCAGAAGGTTTGTTATTCCTTACAAAAAAAGTCACTTTCCATACAATGCTAAGTTATTTTGTTGCCTTGTGCTAGAGTGGGAGAAAGAAAAAAAATAAGAAATGAGTAAATCTAATTATGATTTCATATAAAAAAAATTTCTGTGAAAGATCCCAAGCTAATGAAATGCTGCAATGTCCTGGCTGGGAATGCCATGAGATTGCTTTAGGAAAAAAAGTAAAAAAGGAATTAAAAAACAAGAAAATAAATAACAGAGAATTGCACAAATAACAAATAGGATTTAAAAATAATACTACAGCAGGCACAGGAATGACTGATCTCAATGCAGTAAGAACGGGTGGCTTTGGAGCTGAAATATGAAGTTCTGCTGAGACTTTGAAAGGAAAGTTCTCACATTCATTATACAAATGGTATCTAAGCAGTAGGAAAAAGCCTTGTTGGCATCTTGCAATAAAAAAAATTTGGGGTTTTTTTTGTTTGGGTTTTTTTAACTATATAAACAAAAGGGGAAAAGTCTCCATATGGCCATCTAATATTACATCTCAAATTATTCAACAAAATTCCACATGCTGAATTAGCAGTTAAGGGCCAAAGATACAGAGGAAAAAGAAACTTACCTACACAAATGCAGAAAAGCCCCAGCAAAGTTGTCAGGTGTTCTTGGAAATGGTCATGATTTTCAGAGCTGTCAGAACTTTTAATAAGCCACTGAAGGTTACTTGCAAAAAACATGATTCTGATCTGATGGTTTTGGTGATGCAGCACTTACTTATAATATCTATTTGTATCCTCAGGAATACATGGATGGACATGTTAGTTTTACATTAAATTTCCTACTAATAATATAACAACCTTATCGATTCATGTTAGTGAGCATAGAAACCAACATTCTGTTACATTTTTTTTCCTCCAATAAGGTTGGTTACAAAAAGTACTCAATCAGAATAAGAGGAACTAACAAAGTCTCATGAGTCATAGGTCTGTGGATAAAGCATCTGGGGTTTGGTGGCAACAGAACCATGTCTGACAAGAGGAAGGAGGAGCTACAGAAACAATACAAATCTTTTAACAGGTGTGAATGCTTCTGTGTAATTCTTTCAGCTGGTGGCTAATAAGCAAAGGAATTAATTTCAAGGGGAAGTTACTTTTTTCAATTAAAAAATAAATATATCACAGAAAAAGGAGATTTTAACATTTATTTTTTTTTACTCAAATGTCCATTTTTTTCACAAGCAGTTCTGTTGAACAGTATTTCAAGAAATATTATAATGCTAACTAGAGTTAAAAGAAAACATTTTGGCACAAGACAGTGACAAAGAAGTAACAAAATAAAAAGAATAAATAACCCACTTTACACATGCTGAACAAAACAAAAATTACATGCAATAAACTTAAAAATCATACTCTGCGCAACTACTTAGGGTAGCCCTTTCTAAATAGTACTCATATCATATTAGTAACATACGCATATTCATAAAAATAGAAACTTTAACAAAATGCTTAATTCAAGCAACACAGTGATGCAATATGAATCAATTCAAGAAGTTCAATGGTCCCAAGGAAGCCAGAGATAGTGGTAAGCACACAACAGTGTACAAGATGGCAATCTCAAACAAGATGTTGAGCGAAGCAGTTCCTCAGCCATGCCTGTTTATTTCCCTGCTAGAAACCGTATCACATTGACATTTTCTTGAGCTTATGGCTGTTAAAAGAATGAGAGAACACACATAAATAATGACCTCAGCCACAGATCAGTTGTAGATTTCTTTCTCCAAAATATAGCACCTCCTGAGAGAACAGTTCAGACAGAAAAAGGGACATGTGACATAACTGTCCCCAAGAAGACTCTAAAAAAGAGTAACTATGTTTGATCAGAGATGGAAAGACAAATATTTTCTGCATTGCCATCAGAATCAGTATTCAGAAGATGTAAGAAACAGGCTTTTATACATGCTCTGTTTTCACAGGATGGTAGCATTTAAATTTTTAGATTCCTACCTCAGGAAAAGAAGGTGCTTCTTCACCCACCCCTCTTTAGGATTTACACAGGCGTTCAGCCCACTGTAGGTGTGGAAACTGGAAAAAAAACATCATTATAAAGAGATCAGTAAGCCATTAGACACCCCTGCTGTTGAATACTGTGAAGATACATTTGGTCTAAAACATGCATCATAATTACTCTATATGATAAATAATAGCAACTGCTTTTGTAAATGCCAGTTAGATATGGGATGCTCTACAACCCCTCCAACCACTATATGAACAAAAAGAAACACTTAATTAAATTTAAACGTAACAGCTGCTTCAGTCATTTTTTGTACCATAAAGTTGCGCTCAATTTATTGGAACTATTGAGACAAAGAACTTTTCTGGATGCCAGAAGTAATTTGTGAGACTAAGGAAAATAGTTGCTGTCAACTATTAGGAGGGCTAAAACCTTGTGGGAGGAAAAAAAAAAAAATAGATCTCTGTGAATTAAGCAAACCCTTGTCATTTATGTGTCTGTTAAGAGGTTTTGGCAAAGGAATACTCTCTGTTGGCTAGAGATGAAGCATATCTTTTTTTGCACAGCTGAATCCTAAAAAGTCAGATTTATTATTTACACTGTATGGCTGTCCTAATAGTTAATAGTCCTTATCAAATAGAGGTTTTTATTTACAGGTATTAAATACAATTTATTCAGTTAATTTAACCTTTTAAAAAAGCAAGAAAAATCATGCTTATATTGTTGAAATTACTGTGTCTGCCCAAACAGACATCTTAAGACTAATACATGTCAGAAAAAAACTCCAGAAGATCTTCTAAAAAGTAACTTACATGATTGCATGGATATCGCAGACTTCACTGGAGAGCTGTTCAGTATAACCCTTTAGGGCCCACCGAGGGAGACGCACCTTGGTGTAAGACAGGCAGCAATCCTGGTTGCTTTGTGCTGAAATGAAGCAAAATGACAAAGTAAATAAAACCCATTTGGACCATGCTGCCTAGAGCACTCACTGTTCAGCTCCCTGACCATCCAGCTCCCCGACTATCCAGCTCCCCAACTATCCAGCTCCCCATTGACAGAAGAAGAGGAATAGGCAGCATACTTGGCTGAAAAAATTCCCTTCTTCCTCACCCTCATGCTGCTGCCAGCTGTGACCATGCACACCCTGACGTGGCTGGCATGTTACAAGGTGGCACCCAGAAGCACTTTGTGGGGCTGCGTCATGGTTTAAGCTCAGTCATAAGTCAGAGCCACGCAGTCTCTCTCTCACTCCCCCCCTTCCTCCCCCTCCCCACTCCCGGAGGGATGGGGAGAAGAATCTTATCTCCCACAGGCTGAGATAAGAACAGTCCAGTAACTAAGGTATAACACAAACCACTGCTGCTACCACCAATAATAATAATGGTAAGGGAAATAACAAGGGAAGAGAATACCACCACTCACCACCTGCTGACCAATACCCAGCCCAACCGAGCGGTGATCTCGCCCTTCTGGGTGACTGCCCCCAGTTGATATACTGGGCATGACATGCTGTGGTATTGAGTACCTCTTTGGTCAGTTTGGGTCAGGCATCCTGTCTCTGCTTCCCCTCCTCCCTGGCAGAGCATGAGGCTCAGAAAGTCCTTGGTCAGACTAAACATTACATCAGTGTTACCAGTGCTGTTCCCAGGATGAAAGAAAAACACAGCACTGCACCAGCTACTAAGAAGGAGAAAAATGACTGCTACTGCTGAACACAGGACAGGCTGAATGCCCAAGCTCACTTACCTTCAGAGGTGCCACACAGGAGCAGCACCAGGAGCCCCAGCACAGAAACCAGCACCAAGCTCTTGCTGCTAAAGCCAGCCATTTCCACTCCACACAGCAGCTGTGCTCTAGTGAGTGCTCAGCTGCTGGCTGCTTGTATTGCCAGCCTTGCTACACCTCCGCCTGCTTATAAAGGGGTGGCAGAAGCCGCAGGAATTCACCTGCGGGCGGGTTCCTCTGTCATCAATGGGTTTTCCCATGTCAGTTTCCATCATACCTAATTTGGCCCCTTCCTGGGGCTATAACTGGAGATAACAGTGTGCTGGGGAGTATTTTTTTTTTTTGTTTGTTTTGTTTAAGTAGGTTAGAAAATTCAGCCAAAAAGAAAAGGAAATACACGGCTGTGAGGTAATGGTTCTGTGGGTGAAGCATTTGTATTTTTAGGGGTAGGAGTGTGGGTTGTGAAATGAGGAAAGTCAAATGTAGGTAACTCTTAATGTTACCTACAGAAACTGCAGATCTGCTGTGTTCTAGTTTATTAAACCGAAGCTGGGGTGAGAGGGAGATAGGCCTAACCCATCCAGTTTCATTTCAGTATGACATGCTTACAGGAGCTGGATAAGTATCTGCAAAGATACCAAAGCCCTACATTAACATTTACTTGTTGGCCAATACAGTAACATCAGACTTCCCATATTACTGCTTTCTGAGCTCTAGACTGTAGTATTTATGAGGACGTGAGCAATATTGAATACTGATGGAAATGGGTCTTTACCCATATATTCACTGCTATGACTTTCTATCAGTTTGTTACACATCTGAACTATTTCATCTGAAAACAGAATTAGCTTAAAACCAGCTTGAAACAGGGTCTGTATTTTCCACTGAATCTGTACTGTCCAGAATGTATCAATGCTGCTTTATAAGCAATAGCTGTATCTTGTTACTTTCCCATGCCAATCTGTACCTGACAACTGTGACTCCTGAGCATTTACTTAAAACACACACAATCTTAAAACTGTCTCATGAGTAAAACATGGTTCATGAGAAACCCCCAGGGAGAGGCTCTGTCATCACAGCAAGTACACTGTTTGAGCTGCTGCTGGAAGCTGGTACTTTCCAGTGCCGTTTAGCGACCTGCGTGAAATGAACACAATGGCTACAGGCCATGTCCTGGTCAGCTGGTATACACAAGAGGTGCTGCCAGTTCCAGGTGATTATAGAGTAACCTGAGTTTTAAGTAGCTTCTCTTACGTTAGAGCTCAGGGATACGGTCATTAGTTTGTAACTACACACCTATTTTTCACAGGCTACCAGTACCTTTCGCGAAGGGTGCATTCCCTTTATTTCTTCTTAGAAATGTAAAAAATCTGAACTCTGGAATCGACTATTATTCAAAGACATTAACCTTTCAACATAACAGCCAGAATTTAGGAAAGCTTGGGTGGCTGGGGTACATATGAGCAGCCTTGCAGCATGCATAGTGTCACATATGTTGGAGATGCTTCTCCTTAAGGCCACTGCCACTGGCCAAGGGTCATGGGTAGAGGCAACAAAGATTCCATGCCCTAAAGTTTTGTAACTTTTTTATGGATCATCGTGAAATACCATAAATGTACATAAACATCAGCACTCTCCATATGCAGCTATTTCTGGGCTGCTTTAAGGATTATCTGCCAGCATAGACAATGCTACAAAATAGCTAACAAGAATGGTAATGCCTGAAATAACAAAAGTTTAGCCTGATAGCTTTTTCCTTTCCATAAAGATAGAAGTAGTCAAGCATGAATCACAGCTACTTCTAGTTTGACAGGTATCAAAAAGCATCAGGTTTGCAAGAAGCAATTCTGTATCTCTTCTCCACTTTCCTTTTTTTTTTTTTTTTTTTTTAATAAATCCTGGCTGTCCAGTAACAACCTGGGATTTTTTTTGCTACTTCTTAGTTTTAAGCAGCAGTTCACACCATCCAGTCTCTATCAAGCAAGCACCCTTAAGAAGATTTGAAAATTAGGCATTGGGTTATCAACCTGCATTCCCCTACTTCCACTCTCCCATTTCCCTCTAGTGTTGGTACTTGAAAGTCTCCAGCTACTTTAGACACAGAACTTTCTGAAATTGCCAAGACAGTAACCACATCTTCTTATCCATAGATTAGTGTCAAGAGCATCAAAAGCACTAGGAAACCAGTAACTTTTAAAATTGCTAAAAAGTTTTCTAGAAAAAGATATGTTTTTGTCCTGTGTTGCTAAAGTACTTGCTGCTCCTGAAGTTCATGTCTCCCCTGTTAGTTTGGAGACTTGAGACATAACTGATTAGGATGATTATAATGCTTATTGATTAGGCACCACATTTAAAAAAAGCTAATACTTAAACTGGCTAATAAAAACACCACTGTTATTAGGAGGATTACTTCACAATTATAAAATCATATTGAGTTACAATGCCATTGTTTACTATTAACACAAATATAGTTGTTAAATCTATTGATTAAATTACTATAAAGAAAAATTGAAAAATTACTAGTAAGTGCTATTAAATTGCAATTCTGCTGCCTGGTCTCGTGCATTGAGTATTAAGGTACAAATCTATTCTTCCTTACAAGTTTATGCATTCTTGCTCCCACCTCTTTTACTGTTGTTGAGACACAGAGCTGGTGGAGATTCTGGTGGGTTATCCACAGGGGTTGCATCCACAGGCTGGCTTAACCATTGCCTGGAGGCAGCCACACTTTTCCTGTGAGAAAGTCCTTCCATTTCTTGTTCTCCTTAACTTTATACCTTATTCCCCAGTTTTTCTTTTTCTTGAACCCACCTTTTCACCACCCCTGCATCTCTTTTCCTCCACCCAAACACCTCACACATAACTCACACCTAATTAATTTTCCTCATTGATCCCAAATCTATTACACTCATTCCAAACTTTGGTGTTTCTTATGCCATTTCCTAGGCAAATACAGCTTAACATGAGATTACCAGTGCTGTTATCTAGTTTGAGGCAGCCTTGTATCTCAAGTCTCCCTTGTCACTCTGCAGCTCTATTTCTTCCCCATGCAGAAGATAGAATCTTCTCACTTGAGCTTTAACACCCCCACCTACTCTTAATTAAGCACAAGCAGTTTGGATACCAAAGCAGTGACACCACCCAGTTAGTGCTCAGCCCATACTTCTGTCCTCAGCCAGTTTTCATTGCACCTCTGGCAGGAACCAAAGGCCAGACTGGTGTCCTGTGTTACAGCAGAACTCTTGCTCATGGTACATCTTTTATCTCATCGGTTTGATTTTGGAAATCAGGTTAAAATTTAGATTTCAAACAAAAGCCATGAGGAGGGCCTCAGCTTCAGGAGCCCTGTGTGTACAAAGTACCTTCAGTTTATTTGCACAAAGTAGTTAAAAAAAAAAAAATCAAAAAAGTTTTTGAAGTTGCCTGCTAGGTCCTGATGTGACTCGTAACCATATCTTATCAGTCTTTACAAGTCCACAATGCAAACAGAAGGCAAAAAGATATAAAACCAGGTTAACACTTATGTGTTCAAGGGAAGTAATTGCTCTCTGTGGATAAGGGATGGTGACTGCTGTCCACCCTGACCCAGTGAGACTTTCAGCCTGGTTTCCCTTAGCACCTGCATGACCAAATAGTGCTGTATGGATTGGCCAGAGGACAGGGGAAAGACTGGTACACTGGAGTCCAGCGTGGCCACCAGCACTTCGGAGACTGCTTACGGGAGCTGTGAATTGTCACTGCTGGGCCAATACACTGTGTTTGGTGTCCTGGTACTGATGCAATTAGGAGGTCAGGGAGGAGGCCACAAGGTCAAGGGAGAACGTCACCTCCCTGCACTGGTGCCTGCAAGGCTGTGTGCAGAGGCCTGTACCCAGGGCCTCCACAGAGGAGCACAGCCAAAGCACAAGAGGCAGCAGACACCAGATGGAGAAAGGGAAATTCTCATCAGGCATAGTGAAAACCTCTCTTCATAGCAAGGTAAGTGAAGCTCGGTGACAGGTTGCCCCAGAAGGGGATTTGAAAGCCCAGTTTGAATACCCCTGGAGGTACTCAAGCCTCAACTGGACCTTCCCTGAGCATGATCTTACAGTTGTGTTACTTCCCAAGCCACAGTCAAGCCCACACTTTTTCTGTTTCTGTCATGTCTGTTTTTTCTTCTCTTTTTAGTTTCCTAACTTCTTTCTTCCCAACTTCCCTTTGCTCTTTCTCAACTTCCCTCACTCCTGTCAGGCCTCCTCAGATCCCCTCACAAACCCTGCTCACTCTCCCTTCCTGTGGCTTCACTCACAGTAAGACAAAGCACTAAAACACAGATCAATTAAGTTTTCAGCCTCTCCTAAACATCCCTTCCTGTTGTTTCAGAGGCCAGAGGGAACATGCCAAACCGCTCCTGTATGTACTATAAAAGATAAGGCAAAGATAGCCTAAGTTCCTGCACTGTAGAGCTATTCAGAGTTGTGAGAGGAGAAGAAATGTATCAGGGAAAACAGCATTTTCCGAGGTGGTACTGGGAAACTGATAGTTCTGAGCAGTTGCGGGATGTTAAAGAAGAGACCTGGGGAGTCAGACCACTCTTGGACACCAGCTGCAGATGTACAGCCTCTCTGTCCCTGCTTTCCCTGATCATCAGTCTGCTGTCTCCAAGCAGTATGTTTCATCTCTTTTGGCAAAAGGCTTTTACTCACAAAAGTACCTGATGAAAGTCTGAAGTGCTGAAGGGACTTAATAGTTCAACCTTGATAAACACCGCTGTACCAGTGGAAAAATGGGCATTCTTTCTGAGGGATGGGCTTGCCCCACCACTCTCCCCATTGCAGAACAATACAGAAGCAGACCACTTAGTTTCTAGGCACACACAGAGTTGTGCCACTAAAGCTATGTCTCTTTTCATTCAAAATCTTGCATATAAGAAGCCATAGGCACATATGGAATTCAGAACTGCACATGACTGGGAAAGCAGTTTGAAATGCTTTGAAACTGAAAAGAAACACAGAGAAGGAATTTTACAATTATTAACTATTTGGCTGATAAGTGAAAGCTTATAATCACTTCTTTATGGGTTTAAGTCTAATATTTAACACAAAAGCTTAAGAAAAAGGAACAAAACAAACCATAAAAGTAACTCGCACCTATCTTGATGTCAGATGCTGTCTACAATATCTTTACCTGTCCACTACAGTAAGACAGCACATTGACAGTTTCTGACTAGCACATTTATGAAATTTCCATTTTTATTCATCCTTGCAAATGACGTTATTTAATTATATATTACTGCCCTTGTCTGAACCGCTGGAAATAAAACATTATAGCAATACAGCTGATGAACACGGAAGAAAAGAACCAAACAGAGGAAATTCCCTTCTGTAATTTCCAATGGTTTAGAAGACTTTTAACAGAGCAAAGAGCATGAAAAGGCACTAGATCAAAGGAACAGGGCCAACTGCAGGGTTTAAAACATTGCATAATCCCCAGTGATGAAATACATACTAAATCCCAAGCACAAAAGTTCCACAGGTAACTTGCCCAATATCTCTGGAGCCTTAGAGGCTGTGATGCAATACAGTATTTTCATGCAGTTCATTTGCATGACTGACAAAAATCCTTATCTGAAGGAAGAAACCAATTTTCACTAATTATACGTTGCACTTCATAAGGAATAGATCTAGAAATACTATTGAATGACATTTGTTTGATGCAATTATGGACAAATTATATGCCTGTTGGGAGAAATTAATCTCTGATATATCAAAAATGCAGGTTATGAGAAGGCTGGTGCATCCTCTGCAAACAGCCCAGCACCCTTCCTAGCTTGTTGCTTACCATTATGTACATACAGGAGATGAATATTTGGTGTTCTGTCGGCAGGTTTCCCTCTGTCAAAATTAACCCCCCATTGTAGCCAATCACCTTTTCACAGAAATGGACATCCCAAAGTTGAAGGCAAAACCTATAGTTGGAAAAAGGCATGGAAAACAATACGTTACTGGGTTTCTGCAGCAAGGTTTTGGTAGAAGGGGTTCTAACGGAGTGGCTTCTGTGAAAAGCTGCCAGAAGCTTCCCCTAGGTCTGACAGAGCCAATGCCAGCCAGTTCCAAGCTGAGCCCGCCACTGGCCAAGGCCAAGCCCATCAGTGACAGGGGTAACACCTCTGGTATAACATATTTAGGAGAGTGGAGAAACAACAAACACCAGGGCAGAGCAATAGCAGCTGAGAGAGAAGAATGAGAATTGGTGAAACAAGCCTCAGACACCAAGGGTAGTGAAAGTTGGGAAGGAGATGCTCCACACCCCACAGCAGAGATTCCCCTCCAGTCTGTGGTGAAAACCATGTGAGGCAGGCTGTCCCCATGGAAGGCCACAGTGGAACAGATATCCACCTGCAGCCCATGGAGGACCCCTCACCAGAACAGGCGAATGAGGCTGTGACCCCATGGGAAGCCTGCAGAAAAGTGTTTCAGAGGAGCCCTATGGAGAAGGACTTGGGAGCGTTGGTCAATGAGAAACTGAACATGAGCCAGTATTGTGCCCTTACAGTCCAGAAAGCCAGCCTTATACTGGACTGCATCAAAAGAAGCATGACCAGCAGGTCAAAGGAGGTGATCCTGCCCCTCTGCTCTCATGAGATCCCACTTGGAGTACTCTGTGCAGTCCTTGTGTCCTCAGCATAAGGACATCGAGCTGTTGGAGCAAGTCCAGAGGAGGGCCATGAGGATGATCAGGGGGCTCAACCACCTCCCATAAAAAGACAGGCTAAGAAAATTGGGTCTGTTCAGCCTGGAGAAGAGAAGGCTGCGTGGAAACCTCATCCAATATCTGAAGGGGGCCTACAAGGATGCTGAAGAGGGACTGTACCGATAGGACAAGGGGTAATGGATTCAAACTTAAACAGGGGAAGTTCAGGCTAGATATAAGGAAGAAGTTCTTTTCAGGGTGGTGAGGTACTGGCGCAGGTTGCCCAGAGAAGCTGTGAATGATCCATACCTGCCAGTGTTCACAGACAGGTTGGACAGGGCCTTGAGCAATCTGATCTAGTGGGAGGGGTCCCAGCCCATGGCAGGGGACTTGGAGCTAGGTGTTCTAAGGTCCTTTCCGATCCTAACCATTCTGTGAAGGTTTGACTCATCCACACTTGACCTAGAACACTTGATCTCTCTGGAGTACTTAGCACAGCTGGCATTTTGTCGTGTGTTACTAGAAGATTAACTTAAAAATACCCAGTAACATCTGCTTATTTTTGATTGCTAAACAAAAAGCAAGCAAGTTTTGTTTTAATAGGTATTAGTTAACACCATTGGCTGGCTCTGTCATGAACATTGGCAGAGTAGCCGAGGGCACAGGCCTTCTCCAGCCAAATGTTGCAATCACTGTAGATTTTCAGTCCTATACAGTTACATTATAGGGACTTTCCTGTGGGGAGATTTAAACCACAGTTTCCCAAACCACCTGGCTCAAACTTCCCTCTGTCCAGGAGTCCTGCTCTTTATCCATAGGAAACCAAAGCCCTAGATCCCAACTTTTACAGGTTAATTTGCATAACACCACTGAGACACTGCCCTTCTTATCTTCCTAAACCCTTAAAACTTTCTGGACCTTTGTCTGAACCTCTTGATTTCTGCAAGAGGTATTTTGGGGCCCTAACAACGGGCAGCCTTGCCCCAGCTCCCATTAAGGAAGTGTCTGCTTTTCCTCTTTCTAAAGGTTCCCCTTGGCTGCTTAAAGCATGTTGTCATGGGTTCAGCAGTAGCAGTCATTTTTTCTCCTTCTTAGTGGCTGGTGCAGCACTGTGTTTCTAAC
>WYDI02033260.1:0-26417 GCA_009867235.2 Psittacus erithacus | reverse complement strand
CCGCCGCCCCCCCGCCCCCGGCGCGGGCCGCGGCCCGGCCCGGGGGGGGGAGGGCGGGGGGGCGGGGGGGGGGGGGGGGGGGCACCGGGGGGGGAAGGGGGAGACGCGGGATCAGACCCCTGCTTCCCGACCCGCGGCGCCATGTTGCTGACCGTGCCCCGTTACCCGCCTACCCAGCCCTTAGCCTCCCCTCCTCAGGCGCTGAGCTCCTGGGCCTCGCACCGGCACTGTGATCCTCTCGGGTGCTGCGGGGTGGGCCCCGTGTCTGAGGCTGCGGTGACCTCAGGGCAGATGGAGGTGGGGAATGGCGGAGTTCCTCGTTGCTGCTACTTGGTTGGGGAGCACCACACGCCTCCTGCGTTCTGTTCTTCAGGGGCTTAAAACAGCGGCAGATACAGGGGAAAGGAGGCAGCCGGTTTTTGGCTCCGGTTGTAGTCACAAAGGTAATTTAGGATTTTACATGCCGTTCTGCAGGGGTCGAGGGGGTGTCAGAGGAATACAGTCTACCCCAAAGTGATCAGCCACAAAAGACCTAAATTGTCTTAAACACCATTTTCTCAATCACAGCCACTCATATAAAACTATAATTAATGTGTTTTCTTTCAAGGGCCCTGTCCTTATGTGTGCAAGTAAGAAAAAGAGGCTGCAAGAAGCGACAGTGTTTGCCCCAGGTTAGTGGTGGAGCTGGGGACAGCACAGGAGTTTGCTCCTGGGTTACCAGACATGACAAGTGCCCTGAAAAACAGCTTTGGGCAGCTTTTATTGCATTTTCCTGTTTGTAGGACACAGATTCTGGGTCAGAACTGCTCTATACACTGGTGGCTCTGTACTATGCTGGAGACCGCAGCTAACAGCAAGCCTAACATAGTTATTTTAGCCAGGTTTCCAACCGTTCTCCCTCGCGGGTCAAAGCAAAGGGCTGGAGCCTGAATCGGAGCCCATCATTGTAATGCACACGCAAAGTGGGGAGATATGAGAGCTGCAGGAGACCGTGGGACAGAGCAGCAGGAAAGGATGCTAGAGTGGGAAAAAAAAAGAGAAAAAACCTCAAAACCAGATTTTTCTGCACTTCTGTTTCCAGTCCAGAGATCTCTGCAGGCACTGGTGTGCCCACAATGGAGTGGGTGCAACGCCTGCTTGCCTCGTGGTGGCAACGTCCAAAACTGTCCTCATTGCTCATCCCGCTCTGCTGCAGTGGCGAGAGTTTGTGTGACCGGGGCACAGATTGCAGCCTTGCTCCCCCTCATCCCTTGAAGCAGCTGCTTCACTTGGTATCCTTCATCCTTTCCTTGGCCTGCTTATGCTCAGCTGATCGTTAGCAAACAGGCTCTGAGTCCTTTTAGTGTTGGTGTGACTCAGACTGGGAAGAAGGATGGGACACACCTTTTCCATGAAAAGCCTGCTGCTCTCTTGAAGCTGGGGAAGTTGCTGCTTGAGCATTTCAGGGTTTTGATGATCACAGATTCACAACTGCAGCTTCACAGGGCTCAGTCGCATGTGAGAAGCACTAGGGCATGTGCTAGTTCTGTGTATAATCCTGGCTGCCCCTAACTCTCCAAGGATGCTGTGTAGGTAGATTTGAAGTGCATCAGAGATTCCACTGTGCCGTGCAACCAGTGTTGGAGCATTTCCATGGTGCATTTCCATGACTCACTATTCGTGCCAGCTGAATCATCTGTGACACTACTATTTGTTTTCTTGCCATGGTGAAGAAACATCCTCTTCTTCCCTTTCTGTGGAACAGTTCTGACAGTAGCCCTTGCAAACCAGAAGGAATAGGCAAAAAGAGCCAGAAATCAAGGTTTCTGACAGTGGTGTCCATCTTCCTTCTCTTTGCATGTTGTTTTACCTGCTGAATGTTAGCTCCAGAGGATTCTGCTGCAACTCCTTTTTGCAGACACCCACTCAGCATTAGGCCTTACCTACACTCAACTGTTTTCCAAGTTTGGAACTAGTTAGTGATGTACTTGCCTTTGAGCATGGTTTGTATCTGCACAGTAATACTTGTTTCGTAACCATGGCAGCTCACAGTGACTCATGCTGCCAGAGGCCTGGGCCAAAGTTAGCAGAAGGCTTTTTCTTTTTTCCCCTCTCCATAACCAGCTCAGCACACTTTGTGTTGTTAGATCTTCTCCCCACAATTGCATAACTCACCTGTCATGTTCCTCTGGCTCTGTTCTGGAGACAACCCCAAGACACACAGCCCTGCTTACCACCAGTTTCACCCTGTGTGTGTGCTCACTGGGAGCTTTGCTCTGCTGGAATTTCCCTGGAAGGCTCTGAGGTGGTTACCCAGAGTGGTTAATGAAGATTGCACAGACCTGAGATGTTGTGAACATACTACACAAGAAACTTAAGAGGTCTTTTGCACGGCCAGAAGAGGACTGTGCTGACAGACCTGATCTGAAGCTTGCTATTGCCTTCAAGAGCCTTTTGGGGAACAAACAGGGTTGCTACAGATCCTAAAATACATATATTACAAGACCTATTCCTGCCATACTTCAGTATCCAGCCATGGCTAGTATAGGGTAAGAACCTGTTCTGCCACGTCTGAGTACATCCTCTTGCAACAGGTTGCACTTATAGTGGAGAAAATGAGGATTTGCCACCAACAAATTCAACCTGGTGGCTTGGTAGGGAGGAAAGAGGTTTCTTACAAAGGCTGGTATTCCACCAGGTTGAGCCTTCCCAGGCTTTTGTTGTGTGGGAATGGTGATTCCAGAGCTCATGAGTGGCAGGGGAAAGTCTGACATGGCAAAGTTTCCAGATACAGTAACTCAAAATCCCTGCATTTTCCCTTCAAGCAAGCGTCATCTTTTCACCTGGGATGTCTCAGTTTTGGTTCTTCTCTGATAATTCCTTAAGTCTTAAGCAAAAGGCAGTAAGAAAATGTTGGATTCAAAACAAAACCCCCACATGATCAGCAGCAGATTCATTAAAGTTTCAGTTCTCATGTTTCAAAGCAACATCAACCTTTTTTCTGCATGATCTTTCAACCTGTCTTCTTGTGACAGGAAGGGCTTAAGAGATCCCTGTTATTTGTATGTATTTATTGATATGCTTTGGTACCTGAAGCAAGCTTTGCCTCTAGAAGGCTCACTTGCAGTCACCTTCATTTGCATCTATTATTGGCAAGTTGAAAATGTAGGGTAGAGCACAAAGCACTTGCTGACGTCTAGCAGCACAGCCCTGCTATTGCAGCTGCTCTCAGGGCTGAGAAACACCAGGTAATACTTTGAGAGCTACATGCTAGAGAAAACCCAGGTCTATATCCAACAGGCTCCAATCAGCCAGACACACATACAGAGTCTATTTGCAAACCAGACAGCATTATCAAGTGCATGATCAAGATAACATGTTTGTTTTGTGTGTTCAGGGGGAAAGATGAATGAGCAAACACAATGCAATACATCTGTGCATGTATATTGTATAGGGCCAGCTAGATTCAGATTCCAGCCCTTAGTGCTCCTTGCTTGCCTTGCAGCATGGCAGAAGAGTTGGAGGTAAAGCATCCCAAAAAGTATCCCTGGCCTTTGGGTTATATGGTTAATGTATGTTGGGTATATACAGGTTAATCGCTCCAAAGGCACAATGGCAGGCAAGGAACACCATTAACCTAATCAGGGAACAGAATGGAGTTATCAGACAGAGGTGACACCCATCCCAGTGAGTCACCACTAAGGTTCTCTGGCTCTTACAGACAGGGCTGTGCTGCATGGGGGACTCCTTACAAACTTTCATCCTAAAGAGCCGGAGAAAGATTAAACAGGAACATAAAGTAGTGCTCAGAGGAATGAAGCACAAAGGAAAAGCTCATAAAATTATAGAGAAACATGCTCTGAGGAATGAGAGTCAGAGGAAAAGCTTCTAAAATTGGAGACAAGTGGCTTTCTGGAAAAAAAAAGAAAAAAGAAAAGGAGGAAAGCTCCCAGGGTAGTAATAAGAGAATATAGATGTGCTTATTTATTTTGCAGAAAGCTACCTTTACACATCGCAACCCCACTGGATAACAGCAGTTTGGTTATTTCCAGCAATCCCCCATCCTCCTCTACGTTCAAATGTTCCTGTCAGAACCGGTCAAAGTGTTTTAAGTGATAGCCACCCCACCCCCTGCTTCTTCCCCAAAAGAAATGTTTTTTCACACAAAACAATCGTTGTGACAGAAAGGGTAGTGTTGGTCAGAATTATTTGTAGTGTGAACAAAGAGTCCAATGAGAAATATCAGCCTTTTTGATTTCATCTTTGTTAGGACAAAAATCTTAAGTTTAACCTTTTCAGCAGAAAAGGAGCAAGAAGGACCGGAAGAAAGGAAAGGGCTTCCCCCTGCTTCTAACCCAACTTCACAGTTATTTCTCTTAATTGTGATTATTTCATCCGTTCAGTACTGGTTTTCTCCACCCACTTTTTTAGGGAAGTGGCTCCAGTAACTTAGTTTCCAGTTAGACACGCAGGAGCTGTTCCCTGACCTCATTATCCCGAGGAAAAGGATAATGTTATTCTCCTGCTTCCGCTGGGAGCTGTTCCATCCAGCCACACGGAAGGACACCCGTGTTGCGCCCAGCTTGCTCTTGCCGGCTGTGGGTCCCAGCCAGAGACCTCTGAGAGGACTCGTGGGAAACCTGAACTTCTGGAGCAGTTGGCAGTGATGCAGAGGTGAAGCTGTGGCTGATGCCGTCAGGAGTAGACGGCAGGTGGCACCCATGGATTAGCGCAGGGTTTGCTCAGGGTGAGCGTGAGCCTGGCTGAGCAATGCCTGCAGCTAGGGCTTGGCTTCATCTCCTGGAAAAGGCAGAAAGGGGATGTGTAGATTGCATGCAGGGACATCTGTGTCCTGTGGGGGGTAGCCTGGGGCTATCACCCACAGGCCATTCAGAACAAGGGTTTTAAACTGAAAGAGGATAGAGACACTGGCACAGGTTGCCCAGAGAAGCTGTAGCTGCCCCATCCCTGGCAGTGTTCAAAGCCAGGTTGGACGGGGCTTGGAGCAAGCTGCTCCAGTGGAAGGTGTCCCTGGCAGTGGCAGGGGGCTGGAATTGGATGAGCTTTAAGGTCCCTTCCAACCCAAACCAGGATGAGATTCTGTTAGCCTGTAAACTTGGCCTTGGCAAAGGAGTACTCACAGCAAGCAGGGGTGTTGTACTAGGAAGCACCAAGGACACTGCTCCCTAAGGCAGAGGGAAGCAAGGGGACATGGTGGCTAGCAGGGATGGAGCAGCCCCGAGGTACCTGAGTAAGAGGAACAGGAAGCAGCCAGGAGCCACAGTCTTCAGGCATGTTCACAGCAGTAAGGTAGGCTTGAGGCCAAGCTGAGAACTCACCCCATAACGCAGGATCGATTCTGGTGAGGGAACCAAGGTCAGACACAGCTAGGGTAATACCCCAGGTGGGTTCAAGATGACAAAACAGACCTTGATTTAAGGTGGAAATCAGTATGGATCAGGATTCAGATCAACAGGACCCATAGTTAGGTACAGGTGTAGCTAGAACTCAGCTAGAGACCAGCACCCCAGGAGCACAGTACAAACAAGGATAGAGGGCCCTGAGCTAAGCTTAAATAGGCCGCAAAGCCCACAGGTGGGTATGGGTGTGAGTCCCAGATGGGGCTGCTCAGGACCATTGGCATCCTCAGGGCTTGTCACCCACCCTGCAGGCATCAACTGCTCAAGAGATAGATGAGCTGGTGCCATCCCCAAAGCACTGCACACTGTTTATTACATCAGGGGACACAATAAGCCACATGGGCCCTCATCTTGGGGGTTGGAACTGGGTGATTTTAAGGTCCTTTCCAACTCTGTTCTGTGAGTGTATGTATCTGCCTGTGCCACCCTGGCCCTCTGCTCTTCTCTGCTGAGCTCATGGTTCTTGGTCCCAGCTCCTCTATGACATGCATCTCTTCCTAAAGGAGCACCCACATGGAGGCAGAAGCCTGCTTTGGGGGGGCTGGAGGCAGCCCAGTAGCCCAGACATCACTGACAACTGTGCTATCATGGCTCACATCGACCGCAGCCTCTCGCTGCCTCCCCTGTGGGTCCCACCACACGCAGCCAACGAGGCAGAAACGCCGATGCCTTTCACTAAATGCTGATGATTAAAATGAAATGAAGAGCATCAGCATGGATCATTGTGGGGAGGACAGGGGGAAGTTCATTATGACTGACAGACAGCCTGTGGCAGCACAGATTGCTCGTGATAGTGCAGTGGGGACTGTGCATCACATGTGTGGGTATCGGATCTATTATACATGAGGGCTATTTTCAGCATCCCCTGCAGGTCATGCTTTACCAGCTAAATCAAAGCTAAAGGTATTAGCTGGCCTTTATGCCTTGTTGCAATTAGATTACAGTTTTCTGAATCCCATGTAGTGCAGGTCAGATTGGACCTATGGGGTTTTCTATGATGAAGATGGCCCTGCTCATTGCAGGGGGTTTGGACTAGATGACCTATTCTATGATTCTTTTCTATGATTCTGTTCTATGATTCTAGCTTCAAAGGATCTACTGGCTTCCTCTGATCAGGCTTTTGGAGATGGGGCTGTCTGTGCTGGCCTGGGCCACATTAATATAAACTAATGATGTAATGGTTTACTAAAAGTGATTTGATGACACTTGAGGTTCCCTTCTCCCTAAAATAAACAGCAGTCATGAGGAAGGATTCAGCCCAGTCATGTAGGTACTAATAAGCTTTAGTGGCCTTGAGCAGCTTCACCTGGGAGCCACATCGACCCTCTGCCCATTGCTCCATATAAGCTTGGAGCCAGGTAGTTGTTCTTGTTTTGAGCTGGTCTGTAGGTGGGCCTGTCTTAGCCTTTGCTCCTGGGCTAGTCTTTCTGAGGTGGGGTCTATGTATCTTGTGTAGGTAGCTCTGTCTTCCTGTCTCTAGATGGACCTCATCCATCCTCAGCCATCTTCCCTGGGGCTGCTTGATCCAGTATGATGCTCCCACTTGTGGTGTGGTTGCCTTTATCACTTGATTCAGTCCTATGCCTGTTCCTCACTGGTACTGGGGGAAGGTAATGGGTCTGTTGTTCACAGGACAGCTTTTTTTCCTGTATGGGCACCCCTTGGTGTGGGCCCTGAGGGGCTGCCAGGAGCCTCAACCCCTTTGTCTGAGATAAAAGCTGTTCCTTCAGCTTCACTTTTTGCCTGAGGAATGTGTTGGTGGCTGAAGTGAGGGCTTGCATGTTCCCTTCTAGCAGGTAGGGTCTTGCTAGTAGCTTGCTCTGGGCAGTGCCAGCTCTGTTCCTTGGTCTGCAAGGGGTCTGTTTTACCCTTTTCCCTGGAGGTAGGAGCTTGGGCTCCTCATCCAGCAACATGGGCTCACCCAGTGAGACTTCAAGACAGCATCAGGGCAATGAAAAGAGCTGATTTTGTGATGTATTTGGCTCTGTCCCTCCTTGGGAGCTGGAAGAGGTGGGATGGAGCATGGGGCAGTGAAATACTTTCAGAAACTCTGGAGTGATGCACTGTGCAGATCCAGAACCTTCTCCCAGGTGGCTGGGGATAGCTGGAGTCCTTGAGTCACCTGGAGTAGCTAAAACCCTTTTTGTGACCCTCTGGGATTAGAAGCTGGATTCAGGGCTGGGGCTTTGTTAATCAGTGCCATGCCCTGCTAAGGCCTGGAAATGTGCAAAAATGGGAGAATTGGGGGTTTCTCATGGAGTCTTTAGGTTGTGTGTGTTGGGGATAATGTTTAGACTTCAGATCTCTGGCACCTTTCAGAAACAAGCTGCTGTGGAAAGCTCTTGGGAAGAGGTTTTAGATGCAAATGCAGAAAAGCAATTTCTGAGCAGAGGTGTTTTTGATTAATAAGAGAAAATGAGTAATGGGGGATGGCACTGAGTGGCCAGGGGCTCAGCTTTGGTATCTCACCCCTATCTCACAGGGGAGGCTTAACTGATGGCGAATGTGGCTGGTGCAGAGTTAGAGCCCCTCCACACTGAGCAGGGAGGACTTTTATAGCAGTGAATGGATGAGCATTGTGAAAGATGACTCTGATTCTTGGGGCATTGCTGGGTTAGATTGCAGTAAAATTGCGGCAAAAAGCAATTTGGCTTTAATCAACTCTATAACAAAGCCCCAGCATGGAAAAGAGCAGAAGGTATCACAAGATAGGAAACTGTCAGCATTGCTGGAGCTGAAAGATAAGATTGTGCTCCCTATGGCTACACTAAAGGAAGATGAATTATCCATAGGGGTGACTCAGAAAGGCAATAATGTACAATTAAAGTTGTTTGAATTACTGTTTTAGGGAAGCATGGGTGGAAGAAAAAGCCTGTTTAAGTGGAAAGTCTGAAACCTCTTTCCTGTGTACTTTTAGAAAGCAGAACTAGTTTAGGGAAAAAATAGGTAAATCAGGCAGGGCAATGGCTGAAGAGGAGCAAAGGATGAGTTAAAAGGGACATTACAGAGGGATGCTGAGCATGGGGGATGAATGGGAAGTGAACCAGCTCAGAGTGTGCCAGGAGCAAGAGGAAAAGCTGGGGAAGCCTGAAGAGTGGCAGGAAGGCTGGGAATCTCATGTCCAGAGGCCTTTGCCAGCAGCCCTGACTGGATTGCCTCCCAAAGCCTGCAGCTGGGTGGGTGGTGGAGGATTGCTGTGTTCCAGCAAGGCTGGGATGCTAGGAGTAGGGGTGGAACTGTGATCAGGAGCATCTCTTCACCCTCTATCCTCTCTCCAGGCTCCACACACAGTGTTGTATCTTGTGGTGCTGGTAGGCTTTGGGAATGGTTTCCAAACTTCAGACAAAGTTTGTTTAATGGAGACATGTTGTCTCCATTAAAAGCAGCTGAGGAGGGTGTAGAGGTATGTGGTTATTTCAGGCTTGCGCTGACATCTGCCGTTCTTCCGGGCTTGGTTTAAGCACAGTGCAAGCAAACCACAGGCTAAAGGGTTAAAAAAATGCTGCATGAGGAATGCATTTGCATGAGCTCAGATAACTGTCCTGAAGCCACCTGCATTCCTGGTGCAGCTTTGCTTGGATTGGCCAAGGCAGGTAGGGCCTGTGGCCATATCCTGCAGCAGGTTAGTGGGGTCTGTGCTGCAAACCTCCCCCAAAGCTCATCAAGCTGCTGCAGAAGGTGGGGGAACAAACAGCTCATCTTCAGCTTGTCATGCCAACGTCTCTGCCTAGCTTCATGAGTGGGAATCTCTTGGTGGGACTGTTCCTAAGCAGGAGGCAGGATATCTGGGAGAAAGTTGGTGTATTCTGTGCTGCAAGATCCCCTAAAAAGCTGCTGGTTCCTTTTGCTGTCCCACCAGCCACCTGTCGAGGGGGCCCAGCTCCAAACAGATGGTGATGGGGAGGACTGGGATGGAGATAATGGTGTGAACATGGCATCTTGTATGTGATACACTTGACACATTGCCATGGGACAGCTGCAGTTTAGAAGTCTAAAGCATCAGCTGCAGACAAGCTTTGTAGTGACTTGTGCAGTTGCCATATTCCCTTCCTTGCAGGCAGCTGCCTTGGAGGAAGAGGAGGAGGAGGAGGATGATGGTGAGATGGAGGAGCTGCTTTGGGAAGGGCTTTTCTTGGAAGAAAAGCTCTGTTCTGTGCAGCACAAGGGTGGGCTCCAAAAATGTGTGGGTGAGTCTGGAGATGTGGTGCACTAGCACTTAGCTTCCTGAATCAGCTGCTCTGGGAGCAGCAGTGTGGAGTTTATTCCTTCCCAAGACTTCATTTTCCTTCTGCTCATCCCTTTCTCACTGCTGTACTAACTCCTTCTCCCCAGTGACCCATCAGGACAGCTGTGGCAGGTTATGGCTAGGATGAGGCCAGGACATGTGCTGTGATGCCAGCTGGCTACCACCCTGGGTTGTATATGTGCCTCTGACTCCTGCTTAATCTCTAACCAAGCTGATAGGAATCCAGACATCCCTTAGGCTTTGACCTCCTTTCAGACTTAGCTAAAGTTTGCTAAAGGGAAGAAGAGGGACAGTAAGCAACGTGATCGGCACTTAGATTCCCTGGGAAACTGGGGTTAAAAGGGATATTTGGAGTGTCTAACAGCAGAGACACTAATGGCATTATGGTCCCTTTACTTCAGGGGTGCTGCTGTGCTGTGGAGGGGTTGGGATGCTGTGCAGGAGAGTCTGGGCTGTGTCTGTCTGCAGCTGACAGCAGGCTCTGCCTTGGGAGCTCTCACAGCAGATGGTGAGCAGCAACCAAGGGGTGGAGGCTGCCAAGTGAGACCTGCTGTCTGTGCCTCTGCCAGACCCTGCACGGTCTCTGGTGGGCATCTCCCACACAGGAGCTGAGGTCCAAAGTGCATTAGGATGTAATGCAGTCTCTGGCTCCCTGCTGCTTACATTAAGTCAGCCCTATGGATGATTAAGGTTCTATTTTGGGGGGAGTAGCATAAAGCTTTGCATTAGCTCAGTTGCACTTTGCTACCGGGTCAGTCCAACGTCACATACCTTATGATGGTAAATAGAAGTGTTGAGTTGACCATTAAGAATCCATGCAGCTTATAGGCAAACCTGGTGTCTGTGTGCGTGCAGCATGTATCCCTTATCTTGTGTGTAAGTAGGTTGAGTACCTAATGGACCAGGCATGGTTTGTTCTTCACTGGTCTGAGATCTTCTGAAGTTCTGCATGGCTGGGTTGTGGTGTCACTGCTTTCTCTGAGATGTGGTGACCCCGTCCTGCAGTGCTGTGGTTCCACTTTGGCACCGTGCAGGTGTTTATTCTGCTTCATTTCCCTTGCTTGTGTACTTGAGGTTGGCTGTGCTGTTGCTGCTGTGCTCTCTACATGGAGTTTGCTTATTGTTGTGGTCTGGATTGTTGAGGGTATTTTTGAAGAAAACGCCTTAAAGGCATTAAAGATAAAAATTCCTCTTTTTAATCATGAATTGGTGAAGGTCCTGGTGAAAGCAATCTTGGAGAGGTGTTACTGTGGAAAAGAAAAGCTTTGTGACTTTTCCCTGATAAGAAAATACCTTACTAATATTTACAGATAGCCTGCGCTGAACTGAATTAATTTCCTGGGAGGTGAGAATGCAATGCATGCTTTGTAAGTGAACCAGAAAGCCCTGTGCTCCTGTCTGCTCCCCTGTGAGCTGGCAATCTGTCTGGTGTGGTCAGGAGGTGGAGTGCACAGCGCTGTGATGATGGGTACAGGGACACATGCTGGCAAGCAGGTAGGAGAAGGCTACATGGTAGCGTTTGGAGAACTGCATCTTCAGGAAGCGATTAAAGCTGTGGGTTTAATGGGTGTATCCATCAGGTAAAGAGTGGGGAATGTGTGTCTGTCTGGACAGGTCGCATGGATGTGACCTCTGAGACATCCCAACTGTGGAATTCCTCTTCTTGGGAGGGAGCTGCCCGTGTTATGGGATCTTCACCCCATGATAGGGTGGACTCTGCAGCTTCCCACCTCTGCCTTACTCTATAAGGAGGACTCATGGCAGGACCACAGCTGGAGTGTCCAGTCACTGCAGGACAGGAAGATGCTTTTTGCAAAGCCATCAGTGCTGGACTTGGGGCATTTCTCACCTCAGGTTTTGCATGTGCTTTGCTCCTGCCTGCTCCTGGCCAGACCAGCACCACAGCTTGGCTGGAGGAGGATGACGGGGGGGCAGGCCCTGGCTGTGTTGCTATAAGGTGGCTATATATATATATATATATACGGATGCTGTAGGGACAGATGAAGGCTCTGGCAATACCTGGAGATGAGCACAGAGGGGTGATGCCTTAGGGGGAGCAGTTCTTATGTTTCTTAGATTTGGGGAGGGTGGGGGAAGGTGTTTCTCTTCATACTGCCCTTGCTGGTTGTTGGGTGCTGATGAGTCCCAGCACAGTGGAGTTGCTGGAAACAGTGGTGGCTGCAGAAAAGGTGCTTCATGCTGTAGCTGCTTATGGCAGCAAGGCTGGGTGGAAGGACTGGGGGGTGCCTGGGAAGGATGTGGAAACAAAAGGGGAGGAAAAAAGCCTCATTTTGCATGTCTGGGGGAGGGGACATACTCTCCAAGGGCCTGGTGCACAGCTCTGCCTACCAGCTTATTCTTCTTCCCTGTGTGCCTCAGAGGCAATGCAGCTGGAACAAAGAGGAGCCTTTTCATCCTGCAGCGGCTGCTCCAAAGCAGGCTGCAGAAACCATCTGCGCACAGAGCAGCTTCATCTTCCTGCTCCTGAGAGGCCCTGTGTGAAGTGCGGAAGCAGGGGGAGGTATGATTTTTAGGGTGTCAATGGCAGACAAACATTCCTGGAACCCAGATGTGGGCGAAAAACCCTTCATGTGCCCCAGCTCTGCTCTGGGGACTGACCTGTCCCACTAAGGAGCTCTTCTGAGCTGTGCCCTGCTCCCCACGGTGAATTTAGGGTGCTGATCCCAACACAAGTCACCAAGAGTGGTTCATCTGCAGTTGTGGGAGCACCAGCACTTTTAGCTATTGTCATTTAGGACAGATAAATCCCTCCCTGAATTTAGGGGAACCATTTGCTGTAGCTGGTGTGAACTGAAGGAGAGATGAAGGCTCCAAGCCTGTTTTGGGTATCTCCTGGTGGTGTGGTCTTGTTGTGTCTGTGCTTGGGAAGGAAAGGAGGAAGGGTTGGTGTGTACCTGGTGCAGAATCAGATTCATTCCATTCCTTGCTAGCTTCCCCTGGGGTGGTTCTGCATCTGGAGTCCATTGCTGGGCTTTCTGCTTATGAATGATCCTTGTGTACCACAGAAATGCTGACTCTCTCCAAAGCAGCTTCCTGCTCCATACACAGGCCTAAACCATCTGTGCTCGGGTGGTGGTGAGTGATTCACCATCCCCAGCCCTGACCATGTGCCTTGGGATGGCCACATCCAAAGTGTTTCAGCTCTGTTCCTCCTGAGTGAGCAGGATTGAGGTTATCCGGATGCAGCCTCATCAAAAACGGCTTGGGAGGCTCCCAGGTTAGTGTTGGGATTGTTTTCTCTTGGGACGGCTCACTGCTCTGCCTCTTGGTTCAAAGCAACCTCAAAACCCCCTTCCTGCTTCTCCAGATCCTTTACTTTTTGCCACTGTGATGTTTTTGAGTCTGCAGCAGGAGGAGCCAGAGCTGTTTTCCATATGTCCAAGGATCCCACAATGAAGTAGCTCTAGCAGCTCACCCACAGGGTAACACAGTTACCCCTGCATGGATCTGGCTGGTGTTCACTTCCAAAGTGCTCCAAAATGGATGATCTTGGTAGTTTGGGGGGATGGAAATCTGCATGTAGCCAAGGTGGGATTTACCCTCCTGCCTTGTACTGATTGGTCATGAAGATGATGTATGCCACATGTCCTGTGCTGGAAGGAAATACAGGAGATCCTCCTGGGCATTGCAGATTTGATTCCTGCATCCTTGGCAGCTGTAAAGTGCTGGTCCTGTGTAATATTTCCATGTTTGTGATGGAGAGAAGAAACAGCCGTGCAAGCTTCCCTTGGGATGCACAGAGCCCACACGCTATGGATGCCTCGTTGGGAAGCTCAGGATTTGCTCCTGCACCTCCATCCATTCTTTCTGGTTATTCTTCCTCTCCTTGATCAAATCCTGTCTGAGTGTGAAATTAAACTTGCAAATTGCAGTTCTTTTCTTTGCTTCTCTGTATTGTCATTATTATGCATATTTTTATGCACATACCTTGTGTACTGAAGGGTTTGAGGAAGGAAAATTAGTCCAAAATAATCATTTGGGATGGAGAACATCTACTGGTTAAATCCCTCCCCGGAAGCCCTGTCATTGTTAATCATGAGGGAGCTTGCAGACAGCATGGATTTGAATTTTTAGCTAGTTTTGATGTTGAAAAACCTGCCTTTGTTTCCAAGCTGCTTAATGTCTTCTTATTTAACAGTAAGAAAGCTCCTGGTGCTCTGATGCTCACTTTGGATCTTCAAAGACTAACAAGAGCAGAGTTGTGCTTGCAGTTAAGGTATCAAAGCTGTGACGCTGCTTTGATCATGTGAACTGTTGGGAGAAGGGACAAAATTATGGAGCTGTGATGGTGTGAAACCTTGCCCTGGGCAAGTTTGTGTCTTTTTTGGGGGGTGTTTTTGCAAAATCCTTGGGTTCCACCTGCATTTTTGGGTTGCAGGAGAAGTCCAGGGACCTATTGCTTGTCTGAAAGGGAATCATCTCATGCAGAAGGTCCCTGCAACCCACCCGTGTCTCCCTGCTGCAGCATTGAGGGGCTGATGGCTGGATCTTTTCCATCAGCTGTCTACACATCCAGGCTGAGCACAGAAAGAGAAAGCCACTTGATCTGCAGGGCACATCTCGAATTGAGCACAGGGTTCCCAGTTTAGTTGCCAGGCTTTTGAAGTACGTTGACTTCACCCTTTCTCATTCTTGCTGCTATCACCCAGAGTGCCTGGGTCAAGGTGTGCTTTGTCACTGAAAAATCCTGCCTTGCCTGAAAGTCTGGGAAGAAAATTCAAATGGTTTTAAATATAACATGTTTCAGGTTATTCTTATTTGCCTTTTAATTTTAAGCTCTTCAAGTTTGGCTGTTCCTGCTTCCCTCTGTAATCAAAATGGTAAAGAGCTTCCTTTGCTCTGGGATAACAGGATCCAAACCTCCCACATGGGCACCTGGCTCTGGGGCATGGACTGAAGCTGTTGGAGCCTTTGGGAGCACAACAAGAACTGCTAGTGTTGAGGAACCCCCTAAGAGAATCAGCTTAAAAACAAGAAGCTGCTTCCTTTGGGGAAACATCTGGTGTGTGTGTGCGTGCTGCTGAAAAATCACCCTAACAAAGAGCACAGCTCCCTGCTCTTCCTCCTCTTCCTTTCCTGCCCTGCTCCGGCTACATCCCTCCTGTGTATGCTGGGAGTGATACTAGTGCCTGCCTGAGGCTGTATAAAGGAGATACCGTGTGTGGAAGCACCTCAGAGGTGTCCCCTTCTAGCACCGCAGCTCCCAACTATTTGGGGTCCTCCTCTACCCTCCAGCAGCACCTTCTTCTGAGCATGGTGTGGGATTGCAGCTGCCTCTGTGTAGATTAATCATTAGCCAGGATTTTCCCTGGGAAGTGTGGCCTGTGTCTGGTCTGCGTGCTGCCTTTTGTTCATCCCAGAGGAGAGATGTTCACTCTCCTGCCCTGCCATGCACCCTAGGCCTGCATTTGAGGGCCCGAGTCCCCTGTTTTGAGGTCTCCAAAATCCCTGGCTCCGTGTACCCGAGTCCCCCTGACTGGGTGCATCCCAGTCCCTTGGGTCCCCATGTCTGCATCTCCTGGATTTGATGGGAGGGCTTCACACCCTAGCTCCCCAGCTTTGTGCACCCCAGTGCTCTGGCTGTGTGTGCTTTGGTTCCCCATCCCTGTGCACCCCATTCCCTATCCCGGTGCACCCCTGCCCCTTGTATCCCACTCCCGCGCCGCGCCCCGGCCCCTCCTCCTCGGCCGGCGGGACAGCGGCAGGAAGCGGTCGCAGCCAATCGGAGCCGGAGCCGCCGCCCCGCGACCGGCCCGCCCGCGGTAGCGCGCGCTCTCCCGCCCGTCCCCCGCCGCTTTCCCGGTAAGTGCCTGCGGGGGGGGCGACGGGGGGGCGGCGCGGCGAGGCGCTGGGGACGTGGCGGGGACTGGAGCTGGGGGGGGGGCGGTCCCGGTGGGTCCCAGCCGGGAGCGGGGCGCGCTTTGCGAGGCCCGGCGAGAGGAGCGGCCGCTGCTCCCGCTCCCTCTCCCGCGGGCCGGGGCTGGGGAACGCGGCCGTTTTTTCCCGGTGGGCGGAATGAATGAAGCTCCCCCCGTCCCCGAGCCGTGCCCCGCCGGGGCGGAGCGGAGCCTTGCGGGGGGGCGGGGAGCCCCGTCCGGGGTCGGGGGGTTGGAGATGCAGGCTGTGTCCCCGCCGGGTCCCGTCGCCGAGGCCCGTGGGGGTGTAGGGAAGACGGCATCCCTGTAAACCCATCCGGTTAAAAATGCCGCGATTAACTTAAAACCCGCTCCCACACGTGAGACAAACCCCAGCTCCGGAGGAAGTGATTGTTCCCCTTTTTGTGTCCCGAAGGCATAACCCTTCCTTTCCACTGCCGCACACTGCGCCCCAAATCACTGCCTTGGGACTGGAGGGGTCTCACCCCCCTCTTATTTACTGCGCCCCCCAGCCCCACAGAATCCTGCTGTGCAAGCGGGGAGCTTCTCCTTCCCACCCAGAAGTTAAGCTGTGACTAAAAATAGTCTAGAGCAGAGCCGGGCTCTTTGCTGGCACAAACCTGGGTAGGAGAGGAGCAAACCGAGGGGCTCCCGCAAAAACTGGTCTGGATGCAGACTTCTCCCTACACCAGCAGATGTTCTCCTTGCACTTCCACCATCTCAGGGGAGATTTTGGCGGCTGATAATTCAGGTGTTATAAAAGAGCAGCGTTTTGGCAGCATGATAGTTAGTATTTAACAGGGTGACGTGTGGTCCTGCTGCAGCAGAGTGTTCCGTTATTCCAGGGGTTTCTGGAGGGTTCAGCCATCCTGGTCTTTCATGCGAATGTGTTTGTGGAGTTCATTAGATCTCAACTTGTGGCAGGAGCTCAGGTCTGGGGCAGAGCCCATCCTGCAGGGATGGGGAAACCAAGTCATAGAAAGGTGGGAGACCCACTGAAAGAATGGGATATGGTTGGGAACACGGGTGTCCCCTTCCTGTGACTCCTTTGGGATGGTCTGGCAGGACTCATAGGTCACAGAGCCTATAAAATAGAATTGGTTTGAGCATCCCCAGGAAAAGGACAGAGCTCCGAGGCTGAGCAGGAGGAGGTGACTCACGTTTCCCTCAATGGGCAGCTGAGTGGTGCCCTGTCACCCTCTCCCACCGCATGTCCCTCTCTTCCCGCCTGCCTGGGGCTGGCTCTGGGCTCATCCACTTGGGAAAAGGTGATATTCAGGGATATGGTTTGGGAAAAAAAGCTGGAGAATTTGTTTTCCCCAAAGGAACCTTGTGCTTGGGAGGGAAGGAGGGCGGATGCTGTGCTGGAGCAGAACTGTGCCTCAGTTTCCCCCTGTGTCTGAGTTCCCCTCCATGCCTTGGTCTTGCCCTGTGCTTCAGTTTCCCCCATGGGACTGAGCTGAGCAGAGCTTCAGGGCTGCCATTTCCCCACTTAAAGGGGTTTTAAGGATTAAGGAGCCAGTGGCTGAAGTTCCCTCTGCCCCCTGGGACACCGGTGCTGTGACATTGATTTATTGCAAGCAGAGCTATTGTGCCAAAACCCGTCGGTGCCGAAGGCTCCGGACAGAGCAGGGGGGCTCTGAGATGGGGTGGGATGGGACACGCCGACGGTGATGCTGGCTGCAGCTCCTGCTAAGAGGGAGGAATGCTGGTCACGAGGGGCCTAGCAAGCTCCAGGCAGGGCAGGGAGGGATGCTCGGGAAAAGAGCAATGGTAGCCAGCAGTGCCGGGCAGCCTGCCCTCGCCTCTCCTCACATCCAGCTCTGGGGTGCTCTGCTTTTATTCCCCTTTTCTCAGGGCAGCCTCATGCAAGAGACTTCCATGTCATGAGTGGGGATGAACCTCGCAGCCTTCTCGCTGTTGGCAGAGCCAGGAATCTGCAGACCTCTTTATGTTTAGCTTTTAGTGATTTTGGACATCGGGAGCGAGTTGCTTCCTCTTGTTGGACAGGGATGTAACAGCCCAGCACTGTGCTTGGATAGAGAGAAACAAAAGGGGAGGAGAAGCAGCAAGGAGGGGAAGAGACTCACGTGGCTTCCCCAGGGCATGGGCCAACGCCTGCAGCACAAGAGCTGCCTCTGGGTCCGTCGGCTTCCTAAATCCTGGGACTTGGCTGGTTCCAGGCTGGAGGCAAACCCCCTCCTGCCTTTTACAACGGGGTGGGTGCTCTGGGTGCCACTGGCATGGGATGCCCTGCCTGGTGCCGGTCTTCTCCCTTCTTTTTGTCCCCAGTCCCTAGCACCATCTCATTGTTTCCTTCTATTTTTCCTCAGTCAAAGTGCTTGTAATGAGAGAGAGGACACCCTGTGAGGACACCCAGGACTGCGCTTGCTTCTGCTTCCTCCCCCAGTCGTTGCTCGAGCCAAGGATGCTTTGCCCGCTGCTTGCCCTGAGAGCACTGCTGCTCAGCCTGGCAGGTGAGTGGGGCTTGGGGTGGGGGGTTAGGGGTTGGTGTGGTCTGCATGTCAGCACCCCGAAGGAGGTGTCCTTCGTGCCACGTTCATCCTGACAAAGCTGCCTTTGACCCATGTTTCCCGGTGGCAGCGCCCACAAGGTGTTTCTCCTGGTTTTGTGGTCTTACAGTGGGTGTGATGGCTTCTGGTGCACATGGGACACCCTCAGAGCAGGGATACCACCTCCTGCATGCCCCAGCTGAACAGCAGAGCCATGGGAGGAGGAAATCCTGAAGGTTTCTGACTCCCCTGGGTCTGTCCCTGTGCACTGCATCTGCTGGTCTCCCAGGTTGCATCACCTCAACCTGGGAGGGATGTTGTTACTGAATCCTTTTGGAATGCTCAGCAGTGATTCTGGCCAGGCTGGGCAGTAGTCCTAAAACCCACTGTCACTGCTTATTAGCCAGAGGGAGACATGATGCTCCCGAGTCTAGAGCCAGGCACACTGCTTGAACACTCTTCTGCTGCCTGGCTGTGGCCTCTGTCAGGTCTCCTCCAACCTGGCTCCTTCTCACAGCTCCCCATCCTTCCCACCTCTTAAAATGTAATGGCTCATTGCTGCCATTGTCTCCAGAGAGGCATTTGCTGTAGGCAACACCTTTGTTGTGTTCTGCAATGGTTTTGAGGTTGGAACATAAAGCAAATCCTTGGCCTGAGGGGAGCTTTTTTTTTGGTGAATGAAGTGCCCTGGGTCTGCTGCTTGCTGCCAGTGGGCACCCCAGGACCAGCTCCAGGTGAGGAGGGTCCAGCAGCCGTGGCATGGTTGGCATTGCTCCCTGATATGATGTCAGGGTTGGTATCCTGCTATGGCTTGGCAATGTGGTTGCTGGCATCCTGAGGTGGCACTGGAATGAGGCTGGCATTGTGCCATGGCAGTGGGAAGAGATTGGCATTGTGCTGTGGCACTGGGATGAGGTTGGCATCGTGCTGTGGCACACCGTTGGCATTGTGCTGGAGCACTGGTGCCATCTAGCGCCTTCCAGCCTGGCCATGGTGCTGCCCAGAGCTGCTGGCTCATCCTGGGGACACGGGCTGTGTCCCCACTGCTGTCAGCCATATACGTCCTCTACCCATGGGAAGAAACCAAGCTGCTTTTCCTGGTGGGGTGCAGGTTGAGGTGCCCATGGTCACAGCTGAGATGCCACCTACCCATGGGTCCCTTCCATGGGCATCCCTTGATTTCCTTTGGTGTTACTGAAATGGAGAGTTAAGGAGGTGCTTCTGCAGGGTCTCATCACCACATGCTTTTGCCCTTACCACCCTCCTGCAGGTGCCATTGAGATCCAGGTCCCAGATGAGCCCGTGGTGGCTCTTTTCGGCCGAGACGCTACCCTGCACTGCTCCTTCTCTCCCGAGGCCAACTTCAGCCTTGATGACCTGAGCCTCATCTGGCAGCTGACAGACACCAAGCGCTTGGTCCACAGCTTCTCTGGTGGTCGGGACCAGCTGGAAGACCAGGGTGGGGGCTATGCCAACCGTACAGCCCTCTTCTATGACCAGCTGGCCCAGGGCAATGTCTCACTGCTGCTCCGGCGTGTGGAGATCTCGGATGAGGGCAGCTTCACCTGCTTTGTTCGTGTCCAGGACCACAACAGCGCGGCTGTGACATTGCAGGTGGCAGGTGAGGGATGGAGAATTGGGGCATCCCTACATGTCTGCCCAAAAAGAAGAGTTCTCCATTATGCTTTGCTCCTCTCTGGAGTCTCTTTCTCTCTCCACCTTGCCATGGTCTCCCCATGAAGTCAGGTCTCTTGTTAGAGACCAACCAGCTGCATTGATGTTGGAGAGGGACTCTTCATCAGGGACTGTAGTAACAGGACAAGGGGCGTTGGGTTCAAACTGAAACAGGGGAAGTTCAGGTTAGATCTAAGGCAGAAGCTCTTCCCTGTGAGGCTGCTAAGGCACTGGCACAGGGTGCCCAGAGAAGCTGTGGCTGTCCCATCCCTGGCAGTGTTCAAGGCCAAGTTGGACATGCTCCACTGTGAGGTGTCCTTTTTAACCCAAACCAGTCTATGATTCTATGATCTCCCCAAAATATTGCTGGTGGGGGCCATAGTCCCTTCCTTGCAGTGATGGAGAGGCTCTTAGTTGAGAAGCCACCTGGAAACATGGCCATAAATGAACCAAAGATGGGGAGGCTTCATCTGGTTGGTCCTGTCAGCTGGAAGAGTCTGTCCTGGGCCTTGCCCAACCTCATTGGGTTGCTTGTGATCCTGATCCTTTGCTCATGCTGGCTGTCCTCTTCCTTGCAGCTCCCTACTCCAAGCCCCATATGAATCTGGAGCCTAACAAGCACTTGAAGCCAGGAGATCTGGCAGCGGTGACTTGCCATGCTTCCCGCGGCTACCCCGAGGCCAGCGTCCTCTGGCAGGACAGCCAGGGCATCAACATCACAGAAAACATCACCACGTCCCAGGTGGCCAATGAAGAAGGTCTCTTTGACGTGCACAGTGTACTCCAGGTGCTGGTGGAGCCCAGCAGCACCTACTCCTGTGTGGTGCGAAACCCGGTGCTGCAGCAAGAGACCCAAGCTTCTGTCACCATCACAGGTGAGCCTGTGGGCCACAAACTGGGGAAGGGAAGTGATGGGCACTGTCTGAAGAAGGTGGCTGTGGTGGCACTGGGGTCCCTACTGGGGTTGCCACCCCATATCTCTGCTCGACCTCTCTCCCCGTGGACTTGCAAGGGTGACTTGAGGCTGTGCTTACCTCCCTGTCACCCCATGCCAGCGTCCCAGCTAGATCCAGCATCCTTAGTTCTTAGTCTCTCACTTTGCTAGTTGTCCCATCCCAGTCTAAGCCAGCACAGGGCACAGTGCTTGTCTTCTCCTTAGCGATGCTAAGGATGCTCTGGGGTTTGGAGTTCTCCATCCCAGCTGCAGCAATCCTGCTTCAAAAACGTAGGCTGAAGGTGTTCATCGAGCATGTGGTCCATTCTAGTTCTGCCCTCCTAGAGCTCTTTAGAACCTTGTGTGCTCCTCAGCATTAATTACTGTTTAATTACTGTCAGTACAGCACTGGGTTGGGAAGGTGGGTCCCTGGTGGAGCATTAATGTTTTGGCTGGATGCACCAAACTCTTGCAGGAAAACTTGTGTGGATGCTGCTGGCTGGGGAGAGGGGGTGGCTTTTGTAAGGCCTCATGAGCAAATGGTCAGCCTTGGGTGACATCTGTGGAGGAGCAGGGTTTGTGGCAAGACTTCATTTGAAGGAGCAATATTATAGGGAAAAAATGGAATTTTGGTGCTCCAGGAGATAGCCCCAAGTCCTGGTGGTCCCTGCCAGACTGTCCCAGATGCTGGGGAAGGTGTCCCCATCCTTCCTGGGCTAAGATGAGAGGGGAAAGGGAGCAGGTGCTGCATCATCTAATGCTTCTTTGGAGCTTCCTAGCAAGTGAAAGCTCAGCCTGCCTATTGAATTCACTATGTGTAATGACTTTAAAGTTAATGAAGTATTTTAAGGAGTGCTTCAACCTGCTGTTTCTCCTCATCCAGACCTGCTGGGGGCAGCCTTAATCAGAGGTACCAATGGGTTTACTTCCAAAACAACCTCTTGTGCCAGCAACTCCTTCCATGGGGATGTCCCCTGGACACACATCCCCCTTGTTGGGCAGCACTGCTCACTGTGATGGCATTTCTCTTCTTCCCCCTGCAAGGCCAACACCTCGCCTTCCCTGCCGTGGCTCTCTGGGTGACAGTGGGACTTGCCATTTGTGTCGTGGGGCTGCTCATCGTCCTGGCCTACGTGTGCCAGAAGAAGATCCGCCAGAGCTGTGAGGAAGAGGAGGGAAATGCAGGTAATGTGGTGGTTTCCCCCCAAAAAAAGAATCAGGTGTGCAGAGGGTGATGGACGGAGGGAACTGGGGCAAATTTTAACCAGTGTGGGTTTGCCTTCATGGTGGCATCTGTTAGAGGATGAAGAAATGCTCGGAGCTGCTGGGGTCGGTGGGCACCAGCAGATCTGTAGCTGTGCTGGCTGCGTGCATTGCTCCAGGCAGCTCTTTCAAGCATATACATGGTTTTCCTCCTCCCCACCCTCCACCCACAGTGAAAGTGCTCCCTACTTTTCCTTCTCCCCCTTTCACCTCCCTACTCTGAGCATCCTCTGCATGTCTGGTACCCACAACTGGGTGTGCTTGGAGCATCTCTGAGAAGGTGCTTTTAGCACTTGCCACCATGGAAACACCAAGTGCTTTGACACTGAAATAGCATGAGAGAGATGCTCCACGCTCTTGTTTTCTGCATCCTCCTGTTTGGTGGCTTGGTTTTTTGAGGTTTTTTTTGTTACTATGGGGAAGTATTTGCACAAAAGAGGGAGGTTTTATTGCTTTAAAAAGCTTCCATGCTCTGAAATGGCTGCAGAAGCAGCTTTCCTGGTGTTCTCATTTGTTTCCTCTTTCTGCCTCCTGAGGCGTTTGCTCTGCCAGAGCCTTTCCCTGCCAGCTCCATGCTGCAGGGCTGGGACCAGCAGCCTTCCTCCCCAGGGGGTTCCTGTCTCGCTCCTCCTCTCTCTGTCTGTGCCCATGTCACCCTGATGCCTGGCTGTGGGGTGCCCCCAGCAATGGGGACCAAGAGGGTTTTATCCTGGGAAGGGTCTGCAGGAGATATAGATACAAAATAATATAGATATATTTTTTCCCCCTCTGTAACAGTGTTTTCCCCTTGGCCAGGGGATTTGCAGTGCTGTGATGCTCAGCTGTGGCCCTGGGCCAGCTGACCTCAGCTCTTTACCATCAAGACACAGCTCCCAGCTCGTGATGTGTTGTACTGATGGCTGCATGCCCTTAGCAATAACCTTTTGCTGTCCCTCTTGGTCAGCCGGAACCCAGGCAGGGCTCCGGCCTGTGGGCATGGCAGCCACAGGAGGCAGGAGCAGTGATTTTTGCTGCACTTTCTGGCATCGTGGTGGGTCTTACCCATGGGGTGCAAAGCTGCTGGACTCCCAGGCAGGGTGGCACCTGGTGAGTGCAAAGGGGATGCTCATGCCTCAGTGCTGATGGGGTGTCTCAGAGGCCTTGGGGGATCCATGGTCTCTCTGCTAAGCCCCTTGCCAAGCACTGCTCCAGATGGCGGCTGTGCTATAAATAGGGAGGTGAGCGGCTGCGCTGCATCACCCAGAGCTGTGGCTTTTCCTGCTTTGCTTGTAGGGGGTGGACCAGCCCAGCACAGCTTTGTGCTGCAGGAATCCCCACCATGGGGTGCTGGGTGCAGGTGGGTACCACTCACCTCCTCCCTGAGCATCACCAGTGGCTCAGCAGCACCTGGTCCTGAGCAGACCTTGGGATATGTGGTTATCATGGGTGGCTCTGAGCACTGGGGATGGCAACAATACAAGGGACACCCACCAGAGCTGGTTCAGGGAGCTGGGGTGGAACTTCACACTCTCTGGTTTGTTCTTTTGCAGGGACGGAGGAGCAGGATGAGGAGGGGGGAGAACCCAAGACAGGTGGGTGCATTATGCTTATTATATACATGTGCTTGTGCCACCCTGGTGTGTTTTATATCCTCCATCTGTGCTCAGCCCCCCGCGCTCGCCCACTCTTCGATGCACCCCCTCAGGCTGGCAGCTCCCTGATAAGCCACCTTATCTCTGAGGAGAAAAGCACTTGTGGTGCTCTGCTGTCGTCAAACAGGTGAATTATGTGCCCAGTGATTGCCTTTATCTGCTGGCACAGGAGCTCGCTTGGCATGCCAGCTCCTTCTTGCTGGTGAGATTTAGGGACCAGGGGTTGGTTTGCAGTGGAAATTGGCAATTATTGGGGTGGGTTCCCTAAAACAGGGCTCTTGGTTGTTTCCTCCTTGACTGACCAAGTGCTGTTCTGCTTTTTGCAGCTTTGCAGCCGCTGAAGAGCAGAGAAGACAAAGAAGGTGAGTGCATTTGCTAGGTTTCTTCCTAAGAGCCCTGGGGATGATGCTCAGATCTAAGTGGAAAGCATCTATTGCATCTCCATCATCTATCACTGGGTTTGGGGGGGGGATGTTTCTCAATTTGTTCATATTTATTTCATTTTTTTCCCCACTTCTCGATCAGATTTTCTTAGATCAATTATTTCCCATCACCCATTTCCATTCCAGTTAGGGCTGCACTTGCTCTGGCCACCACTCGTATCTCCCACCAGTGATGGAATGATGCAGCTGACGGCTTTGACATGGTGTTTCTTCTCTTATCCTTCCTTTTCTTGGACACTGTGGGGCCAGAAAAAGCCTCCTGCCACCAGCCTGAGTCATTGTGAGGAATCTGGGTCTGTCTCCGACTGTTGCCAAGAGGAGAGGAACTTGATGGAGTTGATCCTCGCTTTGCATGAACTGCGTCCCTCCCCATGCAGAATTCCCCAGCAGGAGCCTGATGCTGAATTCCTGCTAGAAATTCATGCAAAGTGGAGCTCCAGCTCCTGGTTTTACCTTTGAGGACCTTTTCCCAACGTCCTGGCTCAGTGCTGCCAACAGCCCATCGTGCACCCCAGACCTGTGATGGACTCGAGTGCGTTCCATGCTTGGTCAGCCCTGCTTCTCCCCAGCTCATCCTCATTCCATGATCTCAATCTTTTAATTCATTCCCTTTCCTATTAAAGGCAGAGCTTGGCCTCTGCTGGTGCTGTTCTCTGCTCATTTAACCCTCCTTCCTCTTTTATTAACAGCCCTGTTTTTCGTCTAATGCCATTTCTGCCTCCCCACCAGTAAGTTAATAAAAGCCTTTTCTCCCTTCCCTTTCTCACCGTTAGTGAAGCATCAGCCGACTCCACTTTTCCTCCTTTTTTCCCTCCTCCCTGCCCTTATCTCCCTCTCACAAGCCTCTACAGACCACACTCAGCTTCCCAGCCCCTTGGCTTTCCCTCCACAGTGGACCCTGTTTCCTTAACCCCATGTCGAAGACATCTGCTTGCACCTCAACCACTTTTACAGGAGAAATAAAGCTTGGATAATAACATCTCCAGGGTTTGCCACCTGAGGGGGGGGTGGGTATCCAGGAGGATTGATGCAGGGATAAAAACACACCTACATGTGCCTAGTCTTATTTACCTGGGGCTGGCATCAGCCCTGGGAGTGGGGATCCCAGTTTTCCAGAGCCAGGACAGCCCAGAGCTGTTATCAGCCGGATGAACTCATTCATTTGGGCCTGGGAATGACTCTTTTTTAATGTCTTTGCACATTTTCATTCAGTGTTTTCTTTTTCTCCCCAGATAATGAGCAAGAAATCGACTGATGGGAGCTGGGACACCCCCAAGCGCACCCTGTGCCCTGCACCAGCCGCAGTGGGGATGAGCTCCAGGTCCCCTGGGAAGGGCATGAACCTGCTGCCCCCCCCTCATCCTGAGCCCTGTCACCCTCCTCTGGCCCCAGCCTTGTTTTGAGGTGCCCTGGGGCTGGGTAGTGGTTGAATCTCTATCCCCAGCCAGCCCCCAAGACTGGTGCGTCCTTCCCAGGGATGATGTGGGGTGGAGGCTCTTCCCTGTCCATCTGGCCATCCTCACGTAGGGCTGAGAGCAGCCAGGGTCGACCATTCCTCTCACCATTACCCTCCGTTCCTGTTCCTGCATGGCCGCAGCTGAGCCAGCCACCTTCCAGGTGCCTTCCAGGGCAAATTTTGCTGCCCTTTCTAAGCCCAGAGGCCGTGAGAGTGGTGATGGGCTCAGTGAACAACACATAGAGCCCTGGAGGCTCCAGGAAGATGGGTGGGACCTGCAGCACTAGCAGGAATGGGGAGGCAGAGCTGGTGTTCTTGTCCTCGATGGAGATACCACTCTGGGGATATGTGGGCATGACTCTTGTCCCCTTGCACCACTGTGTTTCCCACTGGACTTTCATTTCTGCCTTAAATGCATAATGCCCTGGGGGAGTTATCTCCTGCCTTGAATTATCCCAGGTGACAAAAGGCAGGGCTTGGAGGGGGGTGGGACCTGCTGGCTGGGTAAAGCCCCCCTGGCCCCCCCATGGTGACAAAGCTGATGCTCTGGGAGCTAAAGCACTGGTGAGTCAAACCCAGCTGGTGCATGGGGCTGAGCATGGGACTGGGGGTCATTGCCCTAGTATGTGTCTGGGGAGTCCTCTCACTGCTGCTGGGTACCGGGGGCATCTAAGCTGCCAGGGTGACAGAGGTGGCATAGCCCTGGTCCTGCTCCTGTGGGTGAAGACCCTCGAGGACGCTTGTGCTGGGTTTTGGTTTTATTTAAAATCCAGGATCTGAAGGGGAATTTTGTGCCTTGACAAATAAACTGGGGGGGTTGGTTTGGACAATGATTTCCAGGCTCACTGTGGTCTCTGGGATGCAGCTGTGGCCTTGGGCTTTGGACAAGGGCCTGTAGGGACAGGCCAAGGGGAGTGGCTTTAACCTGCCAGAGGGGAGACTGAGATGAGCTCTTAGGCAG
>WYDI02033259.1:0-113156 GCA_009867235.2 Psittacus erithacus | reverse complement strand
CTGCCCATGGCAGGGGGGTTGGAACTAGACGATCTTAAGGTCCTTTCCAACCCTAACTATTCTATGATTCTATGATTATTGCCAGTCTGGGAAGAATGGGTGTGCTGCATCCTGTGGGACTGCAGGATCTGGACTGTAAGGCTTTTGGCCTGTGGTACATCACAAGGAAAACTTCATTCACTTGCTCCTCTCCTCCTTGTTCTACTACCTGTATCCCCTGACCTGAGTGGTGCAAAAGGACCCTGAAAAAAGTGCAGACCCTGCTCCTCCTGGCCTTCAGGCATAGGGTGGCTTTGTTCCCAGGTGTTCCTCAGGAGCACCAGAGCTTTTTGGGAACTGAAGGGAGGCTGAGGGTGATCTCATACAGACCAGACATCAAGAGTTAGGGCAGACAAACCTCTTGCATGAGGATTTGGCAGTCATGTAAATCTCTGCAGAGCTCAGCATGAAAGCCAAGGTACAGGATAGCATGGCCCTGAGTGCTGTCCCAGTCTATCAGAGGGCTCTGCTAGATCCCATAACCCCTCAAGAGAGGCACTGCAGTCCTGAGACTGGCTCAGTGCTGACTGAGAGCTCTCTTGGAGTAGCAAGCCTGAAGGTTTCTTTCCTTATTTTTCCCTCCTGTGGTTGTCATGACCAGATTTGTGCAAAACTGGATGTTTGATAGCAGCACAGACAGGATCTGTCATATATAGCTGATTTTCATATTCACTTTTCAGTTGGCTTGCTTTGCCCATATGGTAATAAAGCTGTGCTACAGAGGACAAATGGCTATAAGGAAGTAATCAAGGTACCTGTCTCTCTTCAGCTCTGTCCTTTTATTGCCTCTGATTTTATTGCCTCTGATTTTATTGCCATTACCTCCTGCAGCAGGAAAAGTGCAACACAGGGCGCTGAGGAGTGGGAATGAACTTTGCTCCCTTACTGGTTTATTGCATCAGAAACACCTGTTCCTCCCTTACCACCTAATATTTGATGTGGGGCTGAGCAGCCTCATATCTGATATCTTGACAACAGCTTTGCGTGTTCCCTCTTCTCTCCCTAAGTGGCTGCTGTAGTGCTGAAGGAACAGGCGGAGGAGAAAAGAAAGCATTGCTCAGGGCTGTATGAGTTTTCCTTCTCTTGATTTGAGGCAGCATCTTACCCCAGGCAGCTGAGAAGCCTCAGTAGGCAGAGATGTGAACCCACTTGCCTGGCTGAGGTATTTCCAGTGGGTGGCAGAGAAGCAGAGCAAGTGATGGCTGCCCTGATACGTAGAGAGTGTAACATTTTTCAGCAAGCTGCAAATCTGCTGCTCAGATTTGAGTCTTCAGCAACAGGGAGAGATACACCCTCACTGGAAAGACGTGGCAGACTGATGGGCTTGGGATCAAAATGGTGCATTTGTGGAGTTCTCAATGTGGCACTGGCTCTTTAAGTCAAAAACATCCACATACTCCTTCCCTGAGACAAAATGTCTTTGTCCCTGTGCGTGAAACATATTACAGTTCAAATTCCTGCAGAGCCATTAGAAAAAGCAAAGTGCCTGAGTCTGACTGCGTGGGCCTCTCTGCAGCTCTGAATGTGATTGTTAATCATGCTGGATATTAATAACAGCATCTCTTCTTGGTTGGAACATTTGATTTTTTTTTATAAATAAACACTGTGAGTGGTTATAAATATTGATTGCTGCCAGTAATAGTAAGATGTTTTAGATATAGCCTTGCAGCAAGATGATCAATCCTGCTGAGGACCAGACTGGGAAACAAAAAATAAATGGAATTTTGGCTCCAGAACTAGCTGGGAAATATGACTTGTATTCAGATGTCTGAGAGAGGGGTGAAGCTTTGGGAAGGAGGGCTGAAAGCTCTGTCCTTGGGGGTCTGCATTGCCAGGGATGTTGAACAAAGTTCACTCTCTCCCCCAGTCACAGAAGAACAGAAGTATTAGGCATTTCCTCTTTTAGACAACAACTTATGAGTGGATGTTAAAGCACAAGACTGGTGGTGACTGGGTTTTATTTTTTCCCCCACTAATTAGGTATTACTGAGCAATGCCTGCCTCACACCTCAGCTTCCAGCTGGAAAATCCTTCTGCATCAAAAGCCTCGTGGGAAACGATGTGTAAATGCTCAAAAATCTTCAGTGCTTAGGAGTGCTAAAAATTTGGTGGTTTTCTCTATTCTTCCAATTGGGGATACAAAAATTATGCTAAAGTGAATTGAATAGCAGCCAAGAGAGTTTTAATTTCATCTGGGAAACTTAGGAAACCACCTATGACTACTTGTGGGGTCAGTATGCTGGGCTGATGAGCATGTGTCAGAGAGCTCTGTAAGCCAGATGAGTGTGGGTTTCCGATTGTCCCAGTGCTGGGGATGCTGCATCATTGTGGATAGGCTGAAACCAAACCCATGCTCTCATTTTGTGTGATGAGCACTAGCCAATTTGAACAGCCCCTTGGAACGGGGAAATAGGAGACACACACCAGCCCTGTTGTTGCTGCTTTTCCTTGCTGATAAGCTCTTCCCCGAGTGTATCTTAACCTAGTGCCTGTGTCAGGGTGGAGAAAAGGGCACATGGTGAGAAGCAGGACATGCATTTTTAAGTTTGGATAGGGATGTCCACTCTGAGAGGTCGAGTCGTAGGCTATCTGCAAGGAAAAGGTGTTGCACATAACTGGAAGCCAGGGCTTGCCCATCCCGACTGGTTTTGCAGGAAGGTGGAGACAGTGCCAGAAATTGTTTTCATTATTTTCCTAGTGCTGCATCTTTCTCCCAGATGGCGAAACTCCCGCTAGGCCTCCATCTCGGAAAAAATCAGCAGGCAGAAAAGAGCCTTTAAGTCTGTTCCTCAGAGTCCTGGATGCTTTTAACTAGTCCTTGACATTACTTGCAAAGGCAAAGAACAACTTCTTGGCATGTCTTTCCCTCTGGAAAGGCTACACGTAAAGCCATTCGCCATGTGACCCCCAAAGTGACCTCAGATCCTCTGTCATGTCTCCTTCAGAGTAAGGAGATGGGCAGCCCATCTTCACATGTATGAGGCACTTCTCATGAAGGGCTGAGTTTTCCCCTCGCAGTTGTATGCCCAAATGGAAGCAGCTTTGGATTTGCAAGCCACGGGATGATGGGGTGACTCCTGTGCCAGATCACACCCAAGAGTTTGCTCTGTGGGTCCTGCACGCTCAGCTTGAAGCAAGTTGTGTGAGGACACATGGCTTGCCCGCATAATGTGGGTGAGAGCAAGCAGAGGGCTGGATCCGGCCAGCTGCTCTGTGCCTCCCACTGCTGCTGAGATCGGGAGTGGGATCAAGGCTCAGCATCCCTCAGGCGCCATCCAGCCCCACGCAGGGTTGGTGCCCGCAGTACAAATGAGGTCTCCAATGGTTGCATTAAAGTGCTCCCAGCCCCCACCGATTACAAAGGGTGCCTGGCAGAACAGGAGTCTGTTTGTCTGCTGTGCTCTGCGCAAACAGTCGCTTCTGTAAATACATCTCACATGAGCAATCAGGAATGGTTTGGGGAAGCTGCTCTTCACCGGGCACAGGCGAAAATTCAGCTAGCTCTACCCTGCCCGCTGCCTTCCCGGCCCTGAGTCTGCAAAGCATCCCCTCCTTTCTGCTCCAGCCCTCTTGGCTGGCACTCGGTGCCTTGGCGACACGTGTGACAGCCGCCGGCTGATAACCAAGCACGGAGCAGCCTGGGGCTGTACAGGAAAGGGGCACACACTGCTCTTCAGCTCCTGCAACACCCTGGGGGCAGGGAGAAGTTATTTTAAGGGCGTAGGAAATATTATGTTGTGAAATTGAAGCTGGCTCCCACCGTGCTTGGAAACCACCCAGTCTAGCTCAGCCGCCATTCTTATCACTGGCTAAATGCAATTGCAATTATTTCTCCTCTCCCTCCTTCTTCACATTGCTAGCATTTTTCTCCTCTTTCATCTTACACAATTAAAGCTGAAAACCAACCCAGGAAAAGCACTAATCAGTTATTATTCATGCATATTTGCAATGCCAGGTAGAGGCCTCAGTTGGACAGCAGAGCTGCCTGTACCAGGATCTGGTCATTGGGAAAAAAAAAAACCCACAAAAGAGAATTATTAATACCAAAGCCCTAGAAGTCTTGGCCCCAGATCTAAAGGGGAGATGTCAAATGTGATTAGCACATCACAAGCAGCATGCCTTGGTGCATAAGCTTCTTCTCCTTACAGTGCACTCTGTGCTAAAAACCAGGGGGAAGAGGCAGGGAGGTGTGGAAGGGAGACAGTCACCCCCAAGGACCGGGCAGCATACTGCCTGCTCTTTAACTGTCTGAGGAAGGCAAGTCAATCCCACATTGCTGTCATGGAGAGAAAAGGGAGCTTTCAGTAATGCTGCTGCTCTCTTTCATCTCTGGCCCTGCTGCATGACTCAGCAGGGAACACACCTTTTGGGGGGCAGAAATTAGAGCTGAAGTGCTCCCATACTGCTGTCACCTGCTTTTGCCCTGCACTGGAGTCCAGCTGCAAAAAGATAGCCAGTCTTGCAAGACTTGTGCAAAGAAAAGCCCTCAGCAAAACCAGCAACAGAGATGCTTGTTAACGTATTTGGGAATAGCAGAAACCCCACGTTTGCTTTACTTTTCCAACGTCTATGCTAGGAAAAAAAAAAAAAAAAACAAAACAAAAAACAAACAAACAAAACCCCCTCTTCATTTTGGCGTATTTGGAACTGGACAATAAAGCTCTATTCGCTGCCCGTGAGATAAGCCTGTGATTCCTAGTGCCAGCCTACTGTCCTCAGGACTTCCCGTCCCAAGAAGACTCAATGGCACCATCTGATGGCCGTAAGAACAGCAGGCAATAAAAGCTGCTTCTGGAGATGGAGTTGGAGGGGAGATTAATGCGAAAGCTACTCCCAACCGGTAACATGCTTTCTGCCTGGGCGCAGATGGGTTTGTGGTCTTTGTGGAGGCAAAAGGAAGCTTTGGGAGGGATTCGGGAGTGTTGAGAGGGGGGAGGGTTTGGCCTGCATGGTTGCAGGAGCTGCTCGAGAGGATTTAGGGTGCATGGGTGGCCACATGAGGCTCCATTGATGCAGGTTATTCAAACCAATGGATAATTATTTGGTAAGTAGCATTTAATTGATTTTTCTATGTATAGGAAGTGTTGATTTCTCCAGCAAATGCTGTAAACAAAGGTCAGCTTTATTCCATGTCTACTTTGCAGTGTTAGCAATAGAAGGTGATCCTGTTTCTCCTCTGACTCTGATGACAGCAAGGGCAGTAAGAGCAAGGAGTCAGCTAAATTCTGGCCCCTGCCCATGGAAACGTGCTACTACATGAAATCCAGGAGGGCAGGGTAAGGGGTAAGGAAGCTTTCCCCGGGGGATTTCCTCAGATCTGCGGGGATCCAATGGTGCCACGACTGAGTCACCACTTAAAACAAATGCCACCATTGTTACTCTAGGATTATCATTTGTTGCATGGAACTGGCTGAAACAGCTCCTTGCAGTTTATCTTCATGGGCTTATAGAAGTGCCCCTGTTGGTCCTTTCATGAGATCAGGCTTCTGCTCCAAGGTGTGTGACCCATCTGCAAGCTGGAGCTGCATGAGCAATTTTTAAAGGAAGAGGTGAAAACCCCTGTGCTGAGCACAGGGCTTTGGCTCATTGTGGGTGTTTCCTCAGGGCATCCACATGCTCCACTGCTCTGTTATCCACAAACCCATACCAAAATGAGAGACTTCTCCCTGCGAGCCCTAACCTGTCTCCGGGGAAAACCACAGCCACCACCAAATCCCCTTCTCTGGAGGAGCTCAGTGAAGGTGTCTGCAGCAAGGCATGACTTTTCTTCCCTCTTCTAATGGTCATTCCTTCCCGTGAACTGCCAGCCTCAGCTTGCCTGGTCAAGGCGCTGGGCTGTTGCTTGTCTGCCTTGTTTCTTCATCTGGCTGTTGTCAAAGGCAAGTCTGCTTCCTGGGTGGAGCTGATAGATGCAGGGGAGGGCTCGATCTTGGTTTGCTTCTGGCAGCCGGCACTAGCACTAATGTTTGTGATGGCTCATTAGTAATTTATAAAGTGCATCCAGGCACCTGAAAGTCTTCCTGAGGATGTGGGGGGAGTGAGGGAGCCCATTTTATGAGGGGTTGGGCAGTAAGTTTTTTGCTTCATACCTAGGAAAGGAGCCCAGAGTAGATGACGTTTCTGGCTGTACCTCCACCAGTCTGTTTTGGTGCCCCAGCTGCCCAGAGTGGTTGCTCACTCTACCACCTGGTTGCTTGGGCAAGCTGGACCTGAATGGATGGGAGAAGTGGCCTAAGTGGTACAGGATAGTCCTTCAGGGGGAGCAGGATGCTGCTGACTTGGTCATTACCAATAACTGAGTGCCCCCTGGCAGACTAATAGACTTGCCATGTGAGTGAGTTTGCATGGAGATGTAGTCATCTCTTTACCAGTAGGCAGAAGTCATGCTGACAGCTTTGAACATGTGGAAGAGGGAGGAGAGGACACTGTCATAGGCACAGCCCTTCAGAAAGTACATGCCATGGAAAAGCAGAGACCATATGGGGTGGGTTCCCATGCAAGGCACCAAGTTTTCTCTCCCTTAATCTGCAGCCTTAATCTGGGAGAAAATGTCCTCTGCTTCCTCCACTGGGGAAGATGGAAAGGAAAGCACACAGCCAAACAGGTGGTGCTGGCCAGGCTAAACCCATGTCCTTCTCTCTGCAGTCTTGACTGTGTTTCCCTTAAGTTCCAGCTTCAAGGTCCCTCAGAAAAGCATTCCTGGGGGCTGTGGAGAGGAATCAAAGAGAGGAAAGGCAAAGAGATTTCCTGAAACCAAAGGCTCAAGGGGGACATGTTAAGAGGCGTGGATCGATAGCCGAGTTTTCAAGAGCCGTCAAACTCCCTGGATCAGCGATAATAGAGGGGTGAGCTCATTGCTAATAGCATTGGTGGTTGCAAGAGCCAAGGGCAGCCTGTTCGTGTCAGAGGAAGGCTTGATACTGTTTCTGTGGCTCTGTCAACAGCACTGCCTGGTGCAGCAAGCACCAGGAGGGTCCTTTTTCATTACTTATTTGTGCATGGACTGGGTTTATTTCGCTGAGGAACAGTATCAAGGCTTGGTCTTTGGCTGGGTGTTATCATGCATAGTGAAGCTGGCAAAACCGCAGAGGTTTTCTGAGCTAGATGACTCCCTGCAGTGACCTGGGTTACCTTGCTGTGGCTGCATCTCCTTTAATCCACTCTGATATAAAAATACCCCAAAGAGGGATTATTCCCTTGCCCAAGGGGGTTATTCCTCTTCCTAAGGGATCTCCATACTCTCACTGCTGTTCTGCTAGTCGTTTGATCACCTGGTTTTGAAGGGGTGCAAGGCGCACGCCTGTGGGATTGGGGTGAAACCAGTTACCATCAGAGGAGTCCATGCCCAGGGCCTGTTGCAGGAACCATCTAAGCCTCAGCTATTTCTGTTTGCTGCCCATCCCTGCTTTGTCTGGCAAGGTTTGTCTACCCTGTGCCAGCCTTGCACCCAGTGCTGCAGCATGGGGAACTGGGGAAGTGTGGTGAATAGAATTTGCAGAGGAATACTGAATTTTTCTTTTTTTCCTCAGTTTCCCACAGCTAAGCAAAATCGTCAGAGCTGAAAGCATTTCAGGAACCCTGTGTGGCTCAGAGGACTAATTACGGAGCCAAGGGAGAAGAAGGGAAGCCAGAAAGTTCACAGTCATCCTAATGCATCCCAAATATGCTGGCCCAGTGACATGATGGCCTCAGCTACAGCCAGCACGGGCACTTCTTAAACAGCCAATTCCTTCATCTTGATGGAAATTGCTCTTCTCCTGTCTCTGGCTTGTCTGTACCGTCTGTGATCCCCTCTGAGCATGGTGCCAGAACTGAACCCACAGCTCTATGGGCTCACCCTGCAGGAGGGGTAAGTGGCACAGAGCCCTGGGCTCGTGGGCATTGTCTCAGGCGCTGCATAACCAAAATATCCTGGTCATCTGCAACTGTCTGTCCCAGGGGTTTGTAGCAAGTGAGAGGCAGATGTGCCAGGTACTTGTAGGGAGCATCTCTTGCATGTCCTGGCTGTTGTCCCCAACAGGTAGCCTGTGCAGCAATTAACAGTGCAGGGAGAGGCAGCCCAGCAGCGCTTTGACTGTATGATGTACTTTTGCTTGGCATCAGCAAGGTCTGAGGAATGTCTCTGGTGGGGGAAGGTTAATACTCCCTGGCTGGAGACAAGGCAGTCTGGCCCTTCCTTGCTCAGGGCACCACCAAGTCTGCTGAGCAACGCTGTGTGGAGGCTCCCATGGCCCTAATGCAGACGCTTCGTCACTGCCCTGTGCCCAGGGGATGGTAGGGCAAAGCTGAAGCCAAGCATTGAAGCCAGGCTGAAGGAAGCAGCATTCCTGCACACCCTGAAATGACTGGTTCAGCCAGAGAGCATTCTTGCTGAGCTTCTCGCAGTTCCTGATGCTAGAAACCGCATACGTGGGTCACAGATGGGACGCAAACTCTGGAAGGCAGTGGTGACCTGTCACCTCTTGCTGATGAAGAGGACAGGCTGGGATATTGGTAAGGGAGTTTTGTGTCACAGAGAAGGATGTCCTAGAAGTGGAAGGGACTGTAGCATCTCCTACAGTCACCTGTCAGAAGCCCAACACTTCCCAGTGTCCCAGCCTAAACCCAGTCCTCCGTGGCTTTAGAGATGTGTAAGGCTTAAACCATATGGTTCAGATGAATGAAGCAGGACAGATGTGGCTCTTAGGAACACACAGAGCCTTTTCCTTCTCCAGTACCTTTCATAGCTGGTGTGCTGGAGATGAGAGGGGAGCTGCACACCATGGACACCAGAGCTAACGTGTCCTCCTCAGCCAGGAGGGCAGGTTGCTTGCAGAGACACTGAACCAGCATGGCCTTGCTCTTATGGAGTAATTTGCACCTGTAGGGTGCAAAAGATTTTAGCTCTGAAGCACAGAGGTGGGCACGTGTTCTTCTTCATGTCATGCAGCCTGGTGGGTCCAGAGCCCGGCTGGTGGCTCCTGTCCCACCACTGGCTATTGCCTTGCAGACAGCTTTGCCCTCCAGACTTCTGTCCTGCATCTGTTCAACAAGACGTGTGAGTAGCTGCTCATTTTCCTCCCTTCCTCTTCCTCCTTGTCCTCGTACCAAACACCCGCGGTGGTGCTTCAGCACACTTACAAAATGGGGTTTGTCTGGCACTGAGTATCCCTCTGAGCATTCCTGAAGGACATGACAGGAGGTTAAACTTCCTTTCCCCCTTCCCATCTCCTGGTGTTGCTGAGGCAGTTTTCCCGTGGTTTAAAGAGCTCCCGAGCCATCGGCAGCTGCCACTAGAGGTTGCTCACATACCTCACTGCAGTGTGGGTTCTGCCCGGGCTGCGGGGCTCTGCAGGGCCAGGGCACCAGTTTTGCTCAAGATACATTTCAAGGACTTCCCTCCAGCTCTGCTCAGAGCCCAGCTTTGAGGCAGGTGCCAGGCAAAGTTGTTCCATGAAGCTCTGGTTTGGGCCACCAATGGCCCATTGCCTCCTCTGGTGTGGCCTGGCTTTGCTGTGCCCTTGGCAGCCCTTGGCAGTGTGATGGATGCCATGGGGCGGCAGTGAGGTTTGTGAGATGGAAGCAAGCTCGGCAGGCTGGTCCTGCTCTTCTAAAGCATCACGTCCAGCCAGGTGGCCCCATGGGTTAACGCTGACAGGAGGTCACTGGGACAGAGTGAGCACACAAATATGTGTTTACTGGGGCTTGTGGGGGCTTCATTTCCAGCTCACAGGTGGATGTCCAGGTGTCTGCTTCCCTCTGTCCTGCATCCTTGACTGCTGTTGTCTTGGCTGAAAATGCTGCAGAGCTGGAGACATCATCTCCTCTGAGGCATGAGCCCTAGCTCTCCTGTGCAGTGCTTTGCAGAGGAAGACTGAGGGTCTGCTCATCCCATATGGATGGAAAGGCTTCCTTTGTGTTAGCAGCACAGGATCAGGCCTTTAGTATCTCTTGCTTGAAGACCCAGGGCAGGGTGGTAATGAGAAGCACCACAGTCACAGCCCAAATCCAGACCAACTGCCCCCTTCCATGCAGGGTGGATCTGTTTGTGCCCAATGTGTATCTCTGCAAATCAGACAAGCTAGACCTAGCTTGGGGTACCCCATGCATGCTCCATCACAGCTGGATATCCCAGCACGCGTCCTCCAACTCTGCTGATAGCACCATGCTTGCCACATCATGTGCACTGTCCCCACAGTGTTGCAGCAGGCAAAGGAGTCATGTCCTCCACCAGCAGTGGCAGCACTGGCATGTCAGCTCTTTGTAGACACAGATATGTGCAGGTCAGGATGCAGCTCTGTTCCCAGCCGCAACTGGCTGTGACTCAGAAGGTGCCTCAGGGGAGCAAACCAGAATGGGAAGATGCTGCCTTTTTGTTCTTTGGAAATGGAGTGGCTTTTTAACATGAAGGCCTGTTTAAATTCACCAAAGTACTTTGCAGACATGGCAGCACCCACTGCAGGGGCAATGAAACACCCTGCAGAGAGGAAGGAGGGTTGCAATTAATGTGGGCTGTGAGCAAGATGGGAGCAGCTGGGTCATGCCCTGGGCATCTGAGGGGCCAGCTGGATTTTGGCACAGCCAGACCCATGCTGGCATTCAACATGGATGGTTTCTGGGGGAGAGGATTTTTGTTTGCACGCTTACCCCGGTGCCATGAAGTGCAATTCTGGGGCATTTTCCTTTCCCTGCTCCTGCCCACACAGTTCCCTTCTGGCAGGGCAGTGAGCAGGAGCAGTACTCAGGGGCTGCCAGCATGATCAATGGAGGTTACAGCATTTTGGGTCGGAGCACACATGTTTAGTGGTAAATCCACAGCAGGATAATTACCTCTCTTTGTGGATGGACGCTTTATTAAAAAGAAATAAATAAGACATCTTTAAAGGAAAGTCAAGTGAGAGACACAAACCCCATGCTTGGGGCAATGCAGACAGATGAGTAATGGGGCCCTTTGAGTAAGTGCCTGCCTGGCCAGCTCTGAGTCACTGAGCAAACAGCACCAGACTGGAGCCAGTGGCAGGGCTATTCTTAGCCACTTGCAGGTCAGGAGATACTGGGAGGAGGCAGGTTAAGGGGTGTTAGTGGGGGAAAACATTTGCTTTCAGTCTAAAAAGCCCTTGAAGCCAGCCTGAAGCTTGGCTGCAGTAACCCAGGCTGCTTCACATGGCACGTGTGAGAATAAGGAGGGTGGCTGCTGCCATGCCAGGGAGCCTGGGCTGAGTTTTTCAGGGAGCAGGAGAAGGGAAAAGGCACCTGGGGAGACGAGTGCTCCTCTGCTATGCACATTGCCCAAAAGGACCTGGAGGTTCCCTGGTCCTGGAGCCAGTGGGCAGCACAGACAGAGCATCGCCCTCACCTGCCCCCTGAAGCATCCTCTCTTCCCACCCATCCCACAGGGTATCACTTTGAGCTTCCCAAGAGCCATCTCCTCTGAGTCAGCTTGGTGTCCCTGCTGCAGCCAGGGTTGCATCAGCAGGGATGGGAGGTGGCAGAGGGGTGCTGCAAAGGCCTGGGCTGGGTTGCACTTGGGCTTCTTCTAAATAAAGCATCTCCAGTCATGCTGGCTCGAGTTGCTGGCTCAGCCCAGAAGCCTGGAAAACTAAATGACATCATCTGGGTCCACTGAGACACAGAGTGCATGGGTTTCAGCTGAAGAGTGTGTCCAGGGAGCATTACTGGCTTTAGGGAACACTCTAAAACTGCCCTTTCTCCCTGCAAAGGACCCAGACAGGTAGCTGACCTTATTTTGGCCTTCACTCTCACCCAGAGCATCCCAATCCAAGTCCAGGGCTATGATTCCAGAAAGAGTGTCATGGGTGGGAATTTTGGGACTCACTGCAGTAGTACTCCAAACCAATATGCTCACAAGCCTTGCCTGCATCTACTGCCACTGAGAGCAGGATATCTCACCAGCTTGTGAAGTGACATTGTGGAGAGGAAGGTAAGCAGTGATACAAAGCATCTGCATCCCTCTGGCATTCTGTGGGTGAAGACCCTCAAGGGGCCCAGGATTATCCTATCAACTATGGAATTATAGCCTGGTGGTGTGGGAGCAGGGTGGGGCCAGGATCTCCCTCACACACTAGTTCGGCTCCAGCTCTGCCTTCCTGGGTGACCTCTTGCATTTTTGCTCCAGGTTTCCTATTTGCACAAGATGGGGTGGGTAGGATTCTCTTCTGATTTGCAGAGCTCTCAGGATTTGGTAGAGCTGATCCCCATCTGCAGGGGTACATGGGAAGGAAAAACAAAGCCCAATAACAATAATTACTTTTCTCCTTCCCATGGGTGTTGTAAGGATTAGGTCATGTTTAGCAAACCCCCCTGTAAGTGCTAAGCATTATCAATGTCTTGTATTGCTCCAGAAGCAAATGTGGCTTTCCAGGGAGTGACGGGGTTTTTCCCTTCATTGGTGTGGAGGTGCAGCAAAGTCATCATAGCCCAAGGTAAGCAACATCCTATTTCTCTTAGGCTCAGGGTGTGAGGCAGTGCCTGCAGGACAAAAACAGCCCTCACCTTGCTTTCCATCAGTGCTGGAGGGGTGAAGCTCATCTCTTCTTGCATCAGTGCACAACCAACAGGGCTCTGGAGGAGCACTCACTTCATGGAGGGTCTCAGAGCGCCCTAATAAGGGCTCATCTCACCAATGTGGAGAATGGCATCTCCCAGACATGCAGTGAAGTGGAGCTGAGCCAGGGGCTCTGCTAGGAGCAGCAGGGTACACAGCTGCAACATTGCCTGAGGTGCACATGGGAGCTGGGGCCAGGTCACAGCTACAGCATGGCTTGGGGTACAGGTTTGGGTGTCCTGACTTGAGCAGGGGTGGATGGGGGTTGTGTGTCAATTTATGCCTCTGGGTGCCCTCAGCATCCTGACAAACAGCATCTCTGATCACCAGGAGTACTTAAACTCCTGCAAAGTGTGGAAAAGCAATGCACATCACCTAATGCTGGAAAGTCCGCAGGAGATGATAAATTCTCTGTTCCAGGCTCCAGTGCTGGAAGAAGGTCCTGAGTCCGAGAGGAAACCAGCTTGTGGCTGGCTCAGCCCCTGCCCAAACACTACAGCAAATGTCCCTCCTGGGGACCCCCAGCCCTCTGGGCAGAGGTACAGGGGGCTGAGGCTCCTCTGGCACTGGACCCTGCCTCCCCGGCTTTCCAGCCCTGTGGAGACAGGGTTGATTTGCTGTGACCCCTTCTCCCTGCTGACTCAGCAGTGCCCCACAGTGGGTGGTCGCAGCCTGGGGTGGGACAGCGGGAAGGTAAAGGCAGTACTGACTGGCAAGCTTTCAAAGAGGCCAAAAGCTAAATAAATAGCCAGCAGCCTATTTCAGTGGCTGCTATATTTAGCTCAAGGAACATTTATTTATAGGCTTGGCAGCCATTCTGAGTCAATAAAAGCTCAAGAGCTGCAAAAAGGATGTTCCTGGGTTTCTTGTTGCAGTAATGGTTTCTGCCACGCAAAGCACGAGGAGTGGGAGGAGAGGCAGCCTCGGCACTAGGGCAGAGGGAAGAACCTGTGCTGGGTTCACACCAAGGGGTGCCTTTGCCAGGGGAAAGAGTCTCTGCATACTTGTAGCCCCAGCTACGAGCAGACACCCTGCAGCATCACCTGGGTCCCCTCCAGACTCCTGGCCCAGAGGGAATTCCCCTCTAAAACACAACGGGATTTAGCTGTGCCTGTGGAAGCAGCAACACGAGATGTCAGCCCTGGGAACTCTGCTGCAGCATCTTCCTCAGGGCAGCAGGTTTGGAAAAATGAAGCCAGGGCAGGTAGATGGGAAGTGAGATGGGAGCAGCACTCGTGTCTGTATTAAATAATTTTCCTTTTCCATGCCACACATGGCAACAAGTGGCTGAAAGAGGAGGGCATGCAAACAGCCCCTCTGAAGCTGCTAGTGGGGTCAGCTGTAGAAGAGGCCAAAGCTTCACGCTGGGCAGTGTAATTTCTGCCTCAGTGGCAGATGATGGCAGTAGTTATAAGAGGCTTTACAAAAGACACTGCGATTGCAGCTGGATGAGAGGAGTGGATTTATGAAAGACCAGGTTATTTAGCCCAGCCTATGGAAAACAGCCATGGGGATGGATGTCCCTTCTGTGTTTAAGTCAATAAGTGCTGCGGCTTTCTGGAGCCACAACCGCAGGGAGCCTGCTCATGCCTTCTCCTGCCTTCAAAGCAAACCTGCTGCAGGGGAGAGCAGAGGAATGCTTCCACCAGCTTCTGCTTGAGCACAGCCAAGCCAAAATGAGGCTGCTTTGTCAGTGACCACTGTGTGCTCCCAAGCACAGCACAGTTGCTGCCATGGGGAGGAGACGACAACTCAGCTGCAAGGGAGCCAGGAGATGTTTATAGAGTTTAGCTGTAGTGCACAGCAAGCGTGTGGCTATATGCTGCCTCCATGGCAGGAGGAAGGTGGGAGCAGAGCATAGCTGGGAGGCAAAAAAAAACCCAAGAAACCCGCAGAATGTGATTCAATGCAAACACTCCATGCCTTTGTGCTCTTTAGCTGGCAATCTGTACCATCCTCTACACTTGGATATACCCATCTGGGGCAAGACCTGGCCAGTCCTTTCCCCTAGAAAAGGGCTGCTCAGCTGCCTGCCTACTGCTTCAGAGCCACAAGTTACACATAGGACCATCAGAAACCCCTAGTGTGGCTGTTTGCAGTTCATGGGCCCATGGATGCCTCAGTTAATTTTTATCCCCCTACTGCCTCAGCCATGAGTCTTATTTCTGCTTTGAACTTGTCCAGCTGCAGCTTCAAGCTGTTGATTCCTATACATAGACATGGGTCTGGCTGTGTGTCCAGCTCTCCACTGGCTGCAGCCTCTACAGATGCAGCCAAAGATCCATTGCCCTCCCCAATGCCCCAAAGAGGACCCTCCAGCCCCACCCTGAGAAGGTCTGGCCCTCAAAAACCAAGGCTGACACCAGCTGTTAAAACACCTATTTGGGTATTTATTACAACACGTTGTTCCAAAATACAAAAGAAAGGAAAAGAAAGTAGAGGGTAGAAAAGCACTGCTGTTTACAGCCTCTGGTAATAAATAAATAAGGACAAGGCAGGGACAGGGTGTCTCCCTGGGTCCAGTACCGGCACTGGCCAAACAGGCAGCGAGGAAGGGAGGGTGGTAGGGCTAGTGGCCAGAGCCTCTTTTCCCTGCTCAGGAGTCTTCAGGTACACCAGGGTGGGTGCAGAGACCCTCCCTGTGTTGTGCTTGCTGAGGAAAGGCCTGATCCTGCAGGGATGGGGGTGGAAGCTGAGGAGACTCAGCCCTGGTGTGGTTGGGACCTGCCTGCTCCCTCCCTGTCCACGGCTGCCCAAAAGGCAGGTGAGGTAGGAAGGGTGATGCCAGACCAGGACCCCAGTGGGGGTCTGCCAAGGTCTCCTAAGAGAGGGTTGAGACCTGAGCTATTTGCTCTCCTGCATGGTCTCAGAGCAATCTCGGAAATGAGTTCAGCACAGCATAATGAGAAAGACCCCAACCACGGTGAAGCAAAGTCATGACAGAGACAAGAGACCATGCCCAGGCCACTGAGAGAAGGGTGGTGTTAAACCCTGCAAATTAAAATAACTCTTCAGGGGGCTGGCGCAGTATGGAGAATGTTGCATACCACAGTGCAGACAGGGTTCCTTTTCCCTCCCCCTAATGTCTCCTCCTTCACCTTACAGTCATCTGGGTTCCTCCAGGTTGTACAAGGATCCCAGGCAATGGGTGTGACAAAGCATCACTGGACTCTGTCCGTTTACAACACCCTGATTCATCTGTGTTAGATAAAGGCCGTATCCAGCCCCATTTGGGGAGCAATTCCCAGCCCCTTTCTGAATCCTTGCAGGTGCTAGAGGCCACTCACATCTTTCCTTGCTTCTCTGCCACCGATTCTGTTCTATCGCTGGCCACGTGTCCTCCCAAGGCTGTGCTGTCCCTGGCCAGGGGGAGCTCACTGACATGAGGAGGACATTCAAGCCAAGAAAGGTCAGGGCATCTGGCTAAAATGGAGTGCCCAGTGCACGGGCTTAGCTGTATGTGTGTAGCTTTGCAAACCAGCTGCTATAGCACAGCAAGAAGCCCCTGCAGGTGAAGATGCAGCCTGTAGGTGCAGCCAGCTGAAGAAGGTGAGAGGACCATGACCTGGAGAGAGCTAATTCCATGAGCTGGATGCCTGGCCAATGCTCCTGTTGAAGCTGTTACAAAAGCTTTAAGCTTTTGCCATTTAAACCTCCATTCTTGGTGCCAGTGGGCTCCTGCCTTTTGCAAACATAAGCAGGCACCTGTACAGAGGAGAGGAGCAGCAGGAGGGGAAGGGAAGAGTTAAGAAAATTGATCTGCCCAGGGCTTGGGTGTTTTTATACCCTTAGGAAGCACTACCCTCCAGCTCCTCTGACAAGGGTTTGCCTCCTGGGGTTTGGGACAGCAGGAGCACAGTCCCAGCCGGGCTGTGGGGAGCAGAGAGAAGGTGTGGTGGGGCCTTGCGTTTATTCACAACAGAGAAACAAAGAGCAACATACAAGGAGTAAGAAGCAAAAAGGTACAGAATCATAACCATAATAATAATAATAATAATAATCATAAATACTCAAATCTATCATTCATAGATTGCAATGACAACACTGATAGCTTATTATCATTAGCATTAAGGATGGGAAGGGGAAGAGGACAGCAGGAGAGGGTTCTGGGGGGCATTGTCTCCTAAGGGGCAGATGTGATGGGGATGGACATCCAAAGAAACAAGAAGACAAAGAGAAGGGCCAGGAAGGCAGCAGGTCATGGGGATGCTGCCGCCAAGGCTGCGGGTGAGCCTGTTCCAACCCAAGCCTCTAGCTCAGTCTTGCCATCCTGATTGCTGCCCTCTTGTTGGCTTCACTCAGCCCCTTGATAGGTAGCTGAGAAGGATGTGGCTGGAAGGCTCAGCCCCAGGGACAGACAGGGGCTGGAGATAAGGTTGCAATGTCCCTGCTAGCATGAAGGAAAGCTGTGGTTTGTTCCATCCTTCGCATAGTGGAAAGCTCAGCCCCTGTCACTGCTGTGACCATTGGGCACTCAACAGCTTTGTTGGTTCTTCCCCTGTAAGGAGAGACCTTTTCTCTCCTCTGCTCACACCCTGCCACTGTGGAACCCTACAGACAAATGCACCTCCATCAGATTAGATTGGAAAGGTGAATTTTGGTTCCAGTGAGGCTTTGGATTGGGTTGTCTGGCTTGTGAGAGCCCATAGAAAGACTTGGCTGACAGATGATGGGAAAAGCCACAAGCCGGCATATCCATCCTCATGATAACTCACAATCTAATTAGTTGAAAAAGTGGTCTGATTTTAAAAAAAATCAGGGTCTGATTTAAAAAAAAATGTTGTTTCAGTTAATTGTAAGCCACTTGGTGACGCTGATGGCTTTGGGTCAGCACTGGCAGTAGACACTTAGGCAGGACTGCTCCATCAAAGCATATTTTCTGGATGTAGCCTTAAAATACTGCACGTAAGAGTGCCTAAAACCCTCAAACATGGCTGAGGAGCATCCAGGGAATGGCAGAGTGGAGGTGACAAAAAGCAAACCACTTATCTGCCTCTGTGCAGACATTTAAAGTCTCATGTACAACATGTGCCTTCTTCTCCTGACTTACTTCAGCTGCTTTTTTGTCTTCATAATGCACCATGTCAGCTAACAGAATGAGTTACAGGAGAGCTTGATAGTGCCTCAACTCATCTCCCTACCTGGCTGTGCCAATCTGATGTCCTCTTTGTATTAAGTTCCTTGGGAAGTCACCTAGCACCCTGTCCATTGCCCAAAGCTACACCTAACCAGCTCCTGCCAGCAACATGCCTGACCTGAGCTCAGTTGATCCATGCGGGCATCAGCCCTAGAGGACTACAGGATGGGTGGGAACTGAGCAATGCAGAGCAGAAATCAGCAGGTGATGATCCCTGGCATGCTTGGGAAGAGGTGCCACTGCTGAAGGCAGCAGAAAGGGAAGGGAGACCAGTAACACTCCTTGGGCAGGAAGCAGGCAGCACTAACCCTGGGCTCAGGGGGTTTACTGGAGGGAGAATGAAGCCTTTTTCCCTTCCTCCTTGGACTTCACATTGAAGCCTCCTTGAGACCCTGCTGCAAGTGCAGTGCTTGAATAGCTGCCTGGCTCACGGGATGGACCCAGGTGCTTACTGGAATCTGAAAAGGGAGCTTAGATAACTGTGACATTGTCCTTTCATGGCCAGAAGACAGAAATGCTCAGCTTGGCAAGACTGAGCAAGTTTGAGGTGGTTGGTGGAGGCAATGATGGGTGGTGGTGGTGGTGGGACTTTGAGGGATGGCTGTGAGATCCCTTGCCACATCAAAAGTGATGCGGGAAGAGAAGTAGGTGGTCACTGGCTCTCCAGCCAGCCTCGTACCTCCCCGCCACACCTCAGGGAACCAGGCAGGAGCACATGGTGGTCCCCAGCATCTCACCAAATGGCCCCATGGAAAACCAGAAAAACTAAAGCCAGCCTGCAGAAAGCAAGGAGTCTCTGGGGAGGCCTCAGCCATGGACACAGAGGTGGTTGGGGAAGTAACCAGCTGAAGCGAGCAGACCCTCCTCACATGACTGCAACTCCTCACGCCTCTGCTTTGCGTTCAGTTTTAAACCTGAGATCATTTGGTTTTGTCACGTGTAGTTTGATTTAAAGATAGAAATGAACAACAAGAGGAGGAACAAGGGAAAGAGAGAAACCATGTGGACCCAGAAAAGAAAAAAACAACACTCCAAGGATGACACAGGACAAAGACATGCACAAACAGAGACCCCTGAGGTATTAGCTTTGCAAACTAGTGTGAGACAAGGGAGAAAGCAAAGACAGCCACAGGGAGAGATGTGCTTTGCAGCAGAGGCAGTTCAGTGCCTACAGCTCCAGAAAGCAGTTTCTCACGAGCCTACACTGGAGTTTAGGAGCAAGAGCTTGGCTCCCCACCAGGGTGGGTTAAGCAGCTAAACAGCTCTGAAAGTAAGTCAGTTGTGCTCCCTAGGTACTTGCAGAGCTTCAGGTCTGGCTGGCTTATCACCTGCTGAAAGGAGGGGAGCCAGCCTGGAGGGGAACAGGGCTGGAGGAGTCCCAGCACCTGCAAATACACACCCCATGAGTTTCTTGGATGTGAAGCAAAGGATGGGGGAAGCCTGAAAAACCACCGCCCTCAAATGGAAAATGGTGCCCATGGCTCCCAAGCAAGGTAGTTGAAGTAAGGGGGAAACAAGGGGCTGGGGCCGGCAGGCAAGACACCCCCCAACAAGAAATCCCAACTACCATCAGCCTCCTCTGCCTGCCTCTGCTGGGGCAGCCTCTGATGCCTTCCCCTTCCTTGCACAGCGGGAGGTGACACCCAGCACCTTTCCCTCCACTTTGGGTGACTCCCTCCTCATCATCTCCAGTGAGATTGAACAGCCCAAGGCAGGGGGACATGGCTGGGATGGAGTGGCGGCCAGGATGGGGAGGACGGCTGGGCTGGGGGTGATGGCCAGGACGGGGATAAGGAGAAGCAAACAGAGACCAAGGGGTGAAGAACAGGCAGCAGCTTCCAGAAGAGTTTTCTGGCTCAGTTTGTGTTGTAAGAAGGTTTTATGGTTTCCCCATTCGCTTGTTTGTTTCTAGAAAAAGTGCCCAGAAGAGTCTCCTGTCTCCTTGTGGGTCTGCCCAGAGGGAACGGGGGGAAAATCTTTGTTGTTGACATGAGCTATAGAAGGAGCCACAGGCCTCAGATATTGCTTAGAAACTCGTATTTCAGATTTAAATACCATACACAGTAAAAATAGAGCTGAAAGTACCGCCCCACATTGTCTGCAAATCATTGCCAGAATGAACAGCTTCAATAAATTAAAAACAAAACAAAAAAATTGAAATATTATTTACGTCTCAATAAAAATCGCAGTAAAACCATTTACCTTTTCCTTTGTGTGTGTTTTCAGGTTGGTTTTCTTTTTCTTTATAGTATATATAATATATATTTATATATGTATAGGGCTGCTCCAGTGCAGCATTTTTAGGATAGTTAGCCAGAGAAACATGGGGCGCATGCTTAGTGCACCGGGGTGCAGGGAAGGGGCAGATGTGGTCCCCTCTGCAGGTGCTGTGTCCCATCTCTGCAGCCAGAATTGTGACCCCTGCCCCTTCCCGCTCCAATTTTACGCCCAAATTTTGAGCGTGGGTCTCTGAGGGCGGGGAACCCGTGGGGATGGAGGGGAAGTACCAGGATGGGCGCAGGACGGACATTAAGCATCCGCTGCTATGTTTCCTGACTCTCCAAAGACTCATCTCCCTTTGTTTCGGTTTCAGTGTGCGTGCTCCCAAAAACGCACACGCGGGTATAAATACCCCCCCCCCGACCCCTCCGTCCCCGTCCCCTTCCCTCTCTCCCCAGCTTAAATATCCCTCCACCCCGTCCCCATCCCGCATCTCCAGACGCCCCCGGTGTGTGTCAGGACACCTCGATGATCTCCATGCTGCCCGAAAAGCTGGATTGTTTGCTGATTTTGCCCAGCTCTTCTCGGGCCCTGCCCTCGGACATGGTCTCCTCGAATTCCATCTGGCAGCTCCTCCGCTTGAACTGCTTCTCAGCACCGGCCTCCTCATGCCAGCTGTGCCGCCCGTCCCGCGGCTCAGCCCGCGCCTTGTCCCTCAATCTGATCTCACAGCCACCCGCCACCCCGCCGCAGCCGAAGGGCGGTGGATACGGGCCGGCGCCGGCAAACAGGCTCCCGCCGCTACTGCTGGTGCTGCCAGGGTCCATGCCGAAGAACCAGCCGGCCTCGCTGGTCGGGGTGCCGGGGGACTCCAGGTGCGCCCCACCCCAGGTGCTGGTGGTGGCGCTGGGAGCAGAGGCCGGCTGGCTGAGCCGCGGCGGCAACCCGTCCTCCGCGCCGGGGCTCTTGCGTGCAGCGTAGGCGCCGCCAACGTTGAGGCTGAGGCCGTGCGCCGGTGAGCCGGCTGTGTGCCGGTGCTTTCGCCGCTGCCGCACCTTGGCCTCCAGCAGGAGGTCCGGCCCGCTCGGCCGATCGGGGCTGTCTGCTCCCGGGGAGAAGGGGCTGAGGCTACCAGGGCCAGAGGGGCTGTCCAGCTTGCAGAGTTTGGGGGCATCTCCAGGGCCGGGGGGTCCGGGGGGCTCCTGCCGCAGGCCTGGGGAATAGGCAGACTTGATGTCCAGGGAGAAGGAGCGTTTCAGGCGGTTAGTGTCCTGGATGCGCTCAGAGGAGAGGTGCAAGCCATTGAGCCCCTGCTGCAGGGTTGTGGGTGACAGGACCTTCGGGGTCCCGCCTTGCCGCTCAGGGTCACCATGCAGGGATGCCGAGCCAGTGCCTCTTGGCACCTCCTCGGCCTTCTCTGAGGTAGGTGGTGGGGGATGCCGGCTGCCCTCAGCCGCCTCTGCCGGGTCCTGCTGCACATCTCCCTCACTCCGGTCACCCTTCGACTTCAGGGCCTTTAGGAGCTTCAGGCTCCTCTCGTACTCCAGGAGCTGGCCCAGGAAGTTGAAATTGGGTGAGATGGATGGGCGACGGTCCTTAACGAACCTGCCAAGAGGCACAGACAGCCCCAGTTGGTGTTTGGTCCTTCAGCAGGTCACCCCTATTCTCTCAGCCTCTTTGGGAAGAAGAGGCACCATTCAGGACCTTCTGAGAAGACCCTCCAAAGAAAGGGGTCTTGGGGAACCATGGGGCCTCAGGATGCCCCTGGGTAGAGCTGGGACTGCCTCCCCCCTCCTTCTTACCTCTCCCAACCATTCCTCATTGCATGCATTTTATGAAGGGAGGTTTGGTTTGGTTTCACTGGGACTCAGCCAAGGCAAGACAGAGTTTCAAGGAGCCCCCACTCTCTCCTCTGGGCTCAGCCCACTCTCCTTCCCAGAAGTGAAGCAGACCATCATTACTCTCCTCTGCCCCCCAGGGAAAACTTACCTGTAAGCGTCATCTGATGACATACCCATGGTCTTCATGATGTAGGCAATGGCAATGGTGGCTGAGCGGGAGATCCCAGCCAAGCAGTGAACAATCACCTGGCAGCTGGACACCTTGGCCTTGTCTGGAGCATGGCAGAGGAAACAGAGAAAAGCATCGATGTGATCACAGATGGTAAGAGTAAAATGACTCTAGCCTCCCTCTCCAACCCTCAATCCCTTTGTGTGAAAGGACAAGTGTTGTTGGGAGAAAGACCATGAAGGACAGAAGCAGAGTCCAGGTTTTGGAGGCTGACAACTGGAATGTCTGCAACCATTGTAACAAAAGCTCACCAATGAACTCAATGGACTTGTCCAGCCAAGGAAGCAGCTTCTCACAGTAGTTGTCATTGACAGGAATGCGCATGAAGTGACTATCACAGATGAAGTCTGGCTTGGGACAGGAGTTGCTGGCATTGAGGACATAGCTTATCCCGTTCTGTGTCATCAAGTCCTGGTGGGAAAGAAGCAATCAAATGATCGGCTGAGTGCAGCCAGCATCGAGTGTGGGAGATCTGCCTTGGCGTGTACTCTCTGCCTTCACCCATCCCAACACTTTCCCCTGTGGGTCTCCCGTTGCTCATTTGACCTAGTTGATGGTAGTACAGCAGAGACTAGATGAGAAGGTTGTGTCAATTTAGATGACACAGGTTTGAACCTCAGCAGATCTTTACTTTGGCCCAAGTAAAGGTAAGCAAGACCAAAGACACCTGGAAAGTTGTCCCAGGGGGGAAATACCAAGAACCCCAGTATGAAAGGAATATTAGAAAACAAGAAAGAAAATCAGTGAAAATTGTGGCCAAAAGTTTTGAAAGTATCATCTGAGGGACAGGAGGTATCTCATCAACAGAGCGGGGTGGTTCATTGGTAGCACCCTATGTTAACCAATGTCAACCAATGCCTGCTCCCACACCCCGCAGAAATGCAAATCTCATAGATTTGGTAGGTGTTCACAGTTGTATCACCTGTACAACTGGGGGCAGGTTGCTTATAAATAATGGAGGAATATCTGAGCTGCTGGGTCTCAGTCCTTGGTCACTATTCCAGGGAAGACCCAGAATTAAATGGGAAGAGAAAACATGTAGATAAAAGAGTCCTTCCACACATCAGAGTGCGTGGGTCTGCCATGTGGGATCTCTCCTTTGCAATGTGCTGGAGAAAAGATACGTCACCCATCCATAGCCTCCACACTTGACCCTGCTCTGCTGCCTATGAATAGAGCATCTTCTGGCCACATAGTGTGGATGGCAGAGAACACAGCTCCAAAAGATGAACAAAACCCTCTGAGGAGGCAGGAAGGGAAGGAAACCATCAATTTCCCTGCCTGACATTGGCTCTTCAGGAGACCGCACTGGGATTTCAGCCCTGGCTCTCCAGCAGCTGATTCCTGCCCATCCCAGCAGGCTCTGCAGAGCCCAGCCTCGGCTCAGTGGAGCCAGCCCAGCTCCCGGGCTCACATTCTTGGCATTTTTCTCTTTCATTTCCTTTTACTCCCTGTATATAATTTCTCTCTCCCTCCTTTCTGTCTCTAACCCCCCCCCCAATCCAAGCATCATGGTCCGTCTCCCCCGTTGCCTGCCCTGGGAGAGGACACACAGCTGGCTCCCTCCTGCCTGCAGTAGGGAGACGCCCGGCATCATTTTACCTACAATTCCTCTTTCTTCTCGCTGTTATTTTTCCTTTAAACAAAATTCCTTCCCTGGTGAAACATCATAGCACAGCCCTTCCAGCACCTTTAAAAGGGCACTGTCCCTCTTTTCTTCTCTCTCGCCACAGCAAAACTTTGCTTGTTTTGGGGCCTTCTGAACAAGCCCCTGCCCATGGCCAGAGCTTGCCCATTTCCACATTGCTGCAGCTGAAGACTTTCACCAGTCAATATAAAACGACTCATCCTGTGACCGCTCTCCCCAGTTCTGATGGGCTCTGCCTATGCAATCCCTGCCGCCAGCCTCCTGGTAGGTTCAGACTGACCATGCATGGTCCTCCCACCAAGTAGGAGAGGAGTCCTTAATGCTCTCACCCCTCTGCATATCTAGCTGCCCTCACAGATGGGACAGGGCAGATGTGCTCCCTCAACAGGGCTGTACCTTGTTCAGGACATCTTTCTGTGAGCCCAAGTAGAGATGTGGTAGGATGCGTGTGGGGCCGATGTTGGCCACAGGTAAGCATGGCTGGGAGATGCTCATCGGCAGGATGGCAGCTGGCTTTCCCTCGCAGAGTCCTGGGAAGCAAGACGAGAAGGTAGCAAAGCCTCCTGTGGAAAAAATGGGGACATTGAGCTTATAGCAGTGAAGCAGAGACCAAAAGTACCTGGCAACCCAAGGCCCGGGCTGGGAACAGAGCAGTGATAACCCTGCAACATGAAGAACAGAGTCCTGAGGAGCAAAAAGCCATCACTAACCTGTGCAGACATGTTGTGATTACTGTGCCACACATACGGAGAAAGGAATGGAGACCCAGCTCTGATTCTTCCTGCTGCAGCTGGATATTAATACACATGTGGGGCATCCATCACCCACCCTGCTCTTCACTCACTTCATTCAGACAACTGGCAAGAAGAGAAAGTCCTTTTCTTGGCTGCCTACTACTCTCAGGACAACTAGAGTTGCCAGGACAGGATGACAAGCAGCAAGCTCACTGAGGTGCAAAGCTCCCCGGGTTGGGAGGTCAGCCCAAGCCTTGCCACAACGGCTACATTTACACACTATGGTTTCTGAGAAATGCTCCTTCTGCCCAGCCTCACCAAGCCCATGACTTCCAGCACATCAGACTGGACCAGCACATCAGAACCTGCAGGCCATTGCCTTTTTCATGCTCTGACCTTACTGAATGTGACAGCAAGCAGCGCCTGATCTACTGCACCAAGCTGCTGGGCAGTCATACTCAGCTTGAGTATCTCAAAACCCAGTATTGAGAGAAAACCCCCAGCTGGGGCTATGGTAGTTGGCATCTGGTAGCCAGAACTATTGCCATGATGTCTGGCACGTCAAAAGCACAGTTTAACTGCAGATGAGTCGGCCTGAAAGCCAGTCCCCAGCTCAATCGGAAAGAGCACTGACTTGAGCAGGGTATCAGGTGTTGCCCTGCCTGCAGCTGTGGGCAGCTTGTGGAGGTGGAAGGCCCTGCAGAAGGCTCTCAGTGCTGTTGTATGTCCTATGTGGTTGTGTTAAGGCCACTGGTGATCCTGATTTGCTCTCACTCACTGATCCCATTCTCCAGGATGGAGCTGGGTCTGTCTAGTGGTGGCCCAGCTCCACTCCCAGCTTGGTAGAATGGAGACCACCTTGGGTTGTATCAGCCCAGTTTCCCTTAGGTTTTCCTACTCATGTGAGTGAGCAGATGCAGCTTGGCATCACCCAAAAAGCAGAGAAGACTTTGGGTCTTGACTGCCTTTGACTGTCAGAGGGACCAGAATGCTCCTCTGAGATCCTTCTGAAAGTCCAAGTCTCTGGACTCAGCACCACAGGAATCCCTGGCCCATCTTTTATTGCTAACAAGACCTTCTAATGAGCTTTTGGTGATGAACTTTCCATTCACTCTCCCTACCCTTTGAAAGCAGGGCAGCCTTGGCACATTCTCAAGTTACCTCCTCCAGCACCTTGCCAGCATTTCTGCTGATCTTCCTGGAGCACCTTCCTGGCTACTGATGTGGCATGGCTGGTGCTGCAGATAACCCACCCCACATGTTTGGGAGGTGAAGGTAATGGGTAAGCCAGAGCAGTGCACAAAATTGTGCTTACACCACCTGGAAACATCCAAGGTCCTCCATCTCATCTGCTCCTGGGGTCAGCTCCCCCTAGTCCAGGAGGAAGGTGTCCTTCAACCAACCTCTTTCCTCCCCTCTCTCGTGTTTTCCTGGCTGGCAGCTAACACAGCTGTCAGCTTCCAAACCTGCCCAAGCCAGGAGGGGTGGAGTTAAAGCACCTTATCTTCTCCAGCACTTCCTTTTCTCTGGCTCCCTCTGAAATGACATCACCTCTCAACTGGGACATTATATCAGAGCAAAAGCAGGAGGCCCAGCACAGGTGCAGCGCAGCTCCAGTTACTGCTCATCCCTGCGCTGCGTCCCCATTGCCAAGGAGCGCAAATCACAGGCCACAGCCCTGCGTGCACACGTGTGACCTCCCTGCTTCGTTCCACATTTGAACGCATGCTGCTGATGCCTAGGGGATGCTCAAGCAGAGCTTCCTTCAGCTTCAGCACACAGGGTCTAGTGGGGCACAGGTTTAACCCCTGGGCTCATGCAAAACAAAATGGGAATTTTTCAGAAGGAATACAGTGCATTTTTGGGGAGGAGGGTGTATGTGAGCACAGCTCCAGCGATCAGTGCCTGCTCCGGTACCCAGGTCCCCAGCCTCTCGTGATCGCTGTTCCATTCAAGAGCTGCCTGGGGCCGTGTACAGCTTTATATCACTCTTTAAAAGCCAGGAGCGTGGGATGATCTCATAGCTAAAGCAGGTCAGGGCACGCCACTATCTCTTCCTTGCCGGCACTCGCCTGACAGCAGATCCTCTCCCAGCCCTGCTGGGGGAAATCCAGGCAGGGGCAGAATGGGCTACAAAGCAGGTGGGGATGTTTGCAGAGAGTGGCAGCAGCATCCTCTGCTGCAGTGCCTGTCCCGGCATGCTGCCAGCAACCAGAGAATGCCAGCACCTGAAATGATGCCCATTGCTCACCCCACTTGTCCCAAGCAAAGCTTCTAGCCTGTGTCTGGAAGCCCAGGCATGCTCCCATCCTGCATGTCCTCATTTCCCCCATGCTTGCAGCTGCCGAGGGCAGCCTGGGCTTGGGGGAAACCCTAGAGATGGGTACCCAACACCATCCCAACCTTGAAGCAATGCTCACTCCACCCCATGCCGGCTGCTCTAGCATGTCTTTCATTTTTAGAAAGCAAAGCAGCTCTTCAAAACAATCCCAAAGGCAGTGAATGTCCCTGGCTGGGCTCCAGCTGATACCTGGGCTTTCCCCCCTCTATACCCTGGGCCACGGATCCCAGCTTTTGCTGGGAGAGAGCAGCAGAGCCCCACAGGGTGAGGAGCCAGTGCAGCACAGGTCTTCCTCGTCTTTCCTCATTTATTCACACTGCCGGTGCCAGGAGCACCATTTCTCCTGGCATGCGGGGAATTAAGCCGAGAAAGGATTTGTATCTGATGTTGGTGGGTGCTTGGGGCTCACTGGTTTCTTCTTGATGCTTCTGTCAAGCCTGGCAAGGGCTGCTCCCATGCAGCACAGCCCAGTGTACTGCTCACAGCTGCAGCACTTCTGAGGGCTCTCAAAGCTATTCCCTTGGAAAACCCCGTGTCTTCCTGCCTCCTGCAGTGACCTGAGGCAGAGGTGGGTCCCAGGAGAGTGGGAAAGTTTGGGCACAGGGAATCAGGCTGGAAGTGGGGACATCTTCACTGCTCCTGTTGAAGACGGAGGAAGGAAGAGCCAAGAACCAGCATCACACAGGTCTCTGGGAGGGCTGAGGGGTGAAAATCACCCCTCAACTTTTGGGGGTTCATTCATCAGTGCCCTCAGAGATATAAAAACCCTTAGTGGTGTCCAACTCAAGGTGGGGCTGAAGGCAAACACAGCTTTCGGGAGGGAGGGAGAGCTGTCACCCCCCCCCAGAGGAAACCATGGCACAGGGTGTTGCAACTTAGTGCCAAAGAGTGCAAGAACTGAAACTTTTAAGAACAGAGATGTGGGATGCCTCTGCTGCCTTTTCTGTCACCTTCAGGTGGTCTCTGGGAACATCCAGCTCATGGCTGAGACACTGACAATATCTAGGCATCACCCATGACCTGCAAGTTGCCTTGTTCCCTTCTCTGCCAAGCAAAGGCAGCAGTGGTGGTGCAGGAAGGGTGGCAGAGAAGGTCCTGGCTAGGGACAGGGATGTGGTGTGACATCATTTTCCTCCTGGTGTTAAGCCCCACCTTTGGGGATTTACAATCCATTGAGCTGCACGGGATGTTAGAGGAGATGCTGCTAGGGATAAAAGGAGGTGTAGGGCACATTAAGCAGGGCTATCCCAGTTTCCTGCTGCTCCGTGCATCCCTCCCTGCATCAAGGCCATCTTCTGAGGCTAGAGGCATAAAGCGGAAATAATGGGGCTTCAAACCCTTCTCAGGTCTTGTTTTGACAGCTGCAGATTGCCCATTCATCTCCAGCCCCATGGACTCACCTCCTTCAGAGTCCCTTCAAACAACCCAACAGCCCTTGCCTCTATCCTGTGCCCTGACAATTACAAAAAGCTGCAAAAGCACTGCCGGAGGCACCTGATTCACCTAAACCCTTTCTTCAGGAGAGCCATTGAACACCACCAGCCCCATCAGTCTCCTAAATCCCACCCCACTGCAAACACACTGAGCACATGGGACACGTCCCATTTGCCAGCCTTTCACGTGCATTGTGGAGTAAATCCAACAAAAAGCCCCCCAGCATGAAACAGAGAAGAAGGGGTGACATGTCACCCCACTGTGCCATCAGTCTGTGGCAGTGAGGAACAAGCACAGCTGAAGCTGCAAACCTTCCCTGGGCCAGCAGCCACCGCACCCCACCTCCTCACCCCCAGCTCTCACACCAGGAGCTGGCAGAGCTAGCAGCTGAGGGGTATTAAAGCAGTTTATAGCCCACCCTCATTGCTCCTATAAATGAGTGTTAAAGAGCAGCAGCTGGAGCAGCGCAGGGCCCGATTCCCGATGCAGGTGCCGGAGCTTTTGCCGTAGCACGTGGCCCCACTGGTGGGTTTTGTGCCTGTGCTGACACTGGAGGCCCTCAGCCTCACTAAAGCTCCCGGTAGCCCAGGGGGCTGTGCGGGGCTGGGCTCTGCCCGGCTCTCATTAAAATGCCTGCGGTGGCTGAGAGCGGCTGCCAGGGCGGCACGTGGCGAGGGGCAGTGGGGCATGCAAGCAAGCACGCGCCTCGGCTGCCACAGGAACAGCCGCCGTGCCAGCACGGCTGCCCCACCGCTGTGCCGGTGAGGACGATACCTGGGTGCCCCCTCCCCAGCACCCCAGTCCCATGGGGACACATCTGTCCCTCACCGTTAAACCGCCTTGCTGAACTGAGGCACGGCAGGAGATGATGAAAGCCAGGGGGGGGCCTGCAAAACCACAGCCCTCGCCTGCAGTCTGCTCAGCCTTCGCAAGGCACCGAGCCCGAGCATTCAGCCAAGCATCTCTGAGGCAGGTTGAATTGAAGGAAAGCAAGTGGAGGGGCCAGGCATGCCAAACGTCAACCCCCAGAGCCGCTGCGAAAACCCGTCTTTGCGGAACGCCGTCTCTCTGGCTCTGGTGCTGGGTGGGAGCTAAGCCTGGCGGCGTGATGCAACACTACTCATTGCTCCCTGGGAAGCTCCGGGCCTTTGTCAGCACTTTCCGCTGCCTAGGACGTTTCTGAGTTTTCCCCCGCCTCCATCTTCGCTGTTCCCCCCTAGGCGCTTCAGCTTCTGCTTTTCCCCGGTCCCGCCTGCGATGCCTTCCCACCCTGTTACGTGAACCCCCGGTGCTCCATAGCCTGGCCAACTCGCCCTCTCCTGGCTGATGCTCTTTTACTTCCACCCGTCTCAGCGCACTGGAGAGAGATGGCCGGTGCTCCCCGAGTCCCTGTGCCACCACGCTCCCCTGCCCAGCCCCTGTGCTCTCCCCAGCCCGGGATTCACCCTCCCTTCAGTCGAATTTCATCACCCCGCTGCTGATTCCTTTTTTTTTTCCTTTCCCAAGCAGTGGGGATGAGAAAGCCAATTAATCAGCCCTATTACGGATTCACGTGAATTCCCCGTTTCCTCAGTGGTCACCACAAACAGCCTCTGCCCATCTGCTGCCTCCCAACCTGCGCCAGTTCCCCCAAGCCTCGCAGGCCGGTTCCAAACACCCCCCCAGCCCCCCCCCCCATTCTTCCAAACAAGCGGAAAATGTCCTTAAAAAAAAAAGGGAAAAGAGGCAGAAAGGAAGCCCTCTACCCACAGAGCCACGGACATGCTCCCCGAGCTGCTGGGCTTCATTTTCCTCTGGTGACTGTGCCTGCTTTGGACCAGCCTGACTCGTTCTAAGTAAAGAAAAATGTGTCATTTCCAGGAGTGACTATTACTAATGACACAATCACTGGGTTATGTGCTTCATGCCACAAAAACCTGTCAAGCACTTTTAGCAGGCTCCCATTTTAAGTGGTGATGGAGGGGAAGTTTCTTGATTCAACCCTTTGGTAATCTAGGTCATTCCAGGCTCGGCATATTTTTAAGTTGCTCAGTTATTATCCCCTTCCTCCGCTTGCCCTTCACCCTGACACTGGCAAGTGGAGACACTGCAAACCCCTTTTCTTAACGAAATCCCCAGAAGATGGGCAAGCAGCGACTGCGCTAGTGAAACGAAATGGCTCCGTCGGATAGCTGCCTGGCGCGGGCAGCAGTGCAGCGCTCTCCCAGCCCATCGCTCCTGGCATCCCGTCCTCGGCGTCCCTCCTGCCCGGGGCGCGGACGCCGTGACCCCTCCAAACCGGCGCCCGCGGGAGTGGAGATGCTGGCAGCAGAGCCTGCCCCGGCTCTCTCAGCCTTCCTACTCCTCTGCTCGGTCCGCGCCCTCGCCAAGCTTGCCTGGATGGAGAAAGGCTCAGGCTATCCCGGAACGGTCCCTCCAGCTCCCGGCCAGGCAGCCCCTCCGGACCCCGCACCAGGTGGGAAAGCTGCCTAACGTCCTGCTGCAGATGCCCCTGCCCGCTGCAGGCAGCCTCTCACCTGCCTGAAGGAGCTGCCCCCTCGGTGCAGCTCCTTTCCTGATGCTACCTCCAGGACCAGACTAACTGCCTTCGCAACCGCTCTCGCACACTGCCCGTGGCTGGGAGCTGAGGATCGATCCTGCTCCGCTCGCCTCATTCTCCCCGCTCGCCTCCATCTCCCCGCTCGCCAGCTGCCTGCGCTCTTTGTATCGCCAGCCATCGCGCTCCGCTCCCCGCCGGCCGCAGCGATCTCCGTCCTCGGGCAAAGCAGGGATCAGGCGGAGCCGCCCCCTCTTCCCCCTCCGTCCCCATCGGAAGGAAAGGAGCCGTCACGACTGACAAACCTCTCATGTCCCTGCTCTCCTTCATCCTCCGCACCCTTATTTTCAGCTTCATCTGCCTCTCGCGCATGTCTGTCCAGAACTGGTCCTCGGAGGGAGCGATCATTACATCCACGGGCATCCAGGCAGCTGGGCTGCGGGGGCACCTCCTGCCTCAGCAAAACAACAGCTGGCGGGCAAACAAAATGCTAAAAAAATCCCCAAAATGCCCCCTGCGGCAGAGCACCGCCAGCCCCCGGCTCCAGCCCTCAGCCTCAGCAAATGAAAAACATTAAAAGAACAAAAATAATAAACCCGAGCGGGGTGGAGGGGCCGGCGCACCCCCTTTTCCCCGGCCGCCTTTCTCCTCTTCTCTCGCTCCCTGCGTGCGCTGCTCCCTCTCCAGCCGGAGTGAGCTCAGCCCATGAGCAACAGCTCCGCTGAGCCATCCATCCCTCCGCTGCCGCGCTCGCAGCGCGCCAGTAGCGCGCTCATAGCTAACGGGTCAGGCATGCGGCCGCATTCCTTACTCAGCACACAGACACGCAGGAGAACGCCGGGCCTGACATATGCTTCGCTCCCTGCTTAAAGGCGCAACCGCTATTTTTTCGCCCGCCCAAAGGCCTCCTCAACCCCCCCGAAGAGAGCAGCCGCGGCAGGAGATGGATTGCTCCGAGGAGTTAATTTGGGGACAGGGCCTTGAAGGAAGGAAGTTAATGCCTACATCTCATTTTAGCACCAGCCAGAGCGATGTGTGATCAAATCCCTACAACAAAGGGGGGATGCGGTACCACTCCCCGTCCCTGCCCCCTGTCTGGTGTAGGCACCCCACAGCTGCTCTTGGAAGGACCAACGTGCAGCCCCTGGGGCATGTTTAACTCTGAACTCCAGTGCTAGAAAGGGCAATGACATGTTCTGTTTCCTACGGGAGAAACTGAGGCATAAAAAGTTAAACAACTTCTCCAGGGTTCTCTGCTGCAGGACAGAGCTGGGGACCAGACAGCTGGTCCTTAACCACTAGTTCACCTTTCCTCTTGTGGCTTCCGCTGAGAGCATCACCCAGGAGGGTTGCTCATCCTGGAATGGTTTCAAACGGCTAGAGGTGAATGGGCCCCAACGGCTGGTGGGGAAAGGTGCTGGCACTGGGCTGCTCACACCTGCATGGCCACGTCAGATGTAATTATCTGTCTGGTCCCAGCAGAGCAGGACCATAGTCTGAAGTAGATGCACCCTCCGCCAAAGCCTTCTCATGTGCAAAGGTCCAGCAAGAGGGGCTATGTAGTAATGGGCTCTCCCAGTCCTGCTGCAGTCTATCCATCAGTGGTGGCTTCTGAAGCAGGTGGGGGCTCATGGGTTTTCTTCTTTACATTTGTCCTGAAGGAAAGAATTACTTGTCCCCCAGCTTCCCACCTATGGGACTCCTTAATATGTCTTCACACAGCTCCTTACGAGTTTATTGGTCTGAGCCAAGGCCTCCAGAAAATCATTCAGGATTATAGTAAGCACAGGAGCAGGGGGATGAGGGGGGGCATGTATTGTGCCTTTGAAAATCTGAAGCTTTATGGGCTGAAAAACCCCAGGCTGAGCCATATGTGAGTGACTTCAGTGTTTTTCCTTTGAATGACATCACATGAGATGAGGTCATTGGTATTAACTAAGTGCTCTACCCTCCCCCTCCCCACCCGAGTGGAGCCAGCCTCCTAACGAGCCTTGTTGTTGTAATAAATATGGTTTGATTATTATCAGATGTGGGTCAGAGGTTGGATAAAATTCAAAGCATACTCCAACTAGGCTGGAGGAGAGAGGAGCGAGGAGCAGCCTTCCCCTAAAAGCCATGCTCGGGAAGTGGCTTCAACAGCAGCTTCTTAAGGGGGCTATGGTCCCCGACATCTGCAACCTCTGTCCCTGTAAGGAAGGGTGCATGATACTAGTGGCCAGTGCCAACAGCTTCTGGCAATGGAGATGCCTCCATCTCCTGCTCCTGTACCAGTGGTGCTCTCTACCCATGCTGGAGGGCAATTTGGCTGTGACCTGCTCTGATGGCTGCAGTTGAGGCAGTGTTGGGTTGTACAAGGGCAGTGGCTGGTCAGCTGCTTGTGCTAGCCAAGGGGGATGCTGCAGGAAGCACCTGACCCAGAAGTGTGCAAGCGTGCATTTGCCTTCCCTAGCTGTCCTACATTGCCCGACTCCCTCAGGCTTGCAAAAGCCCTCAACACAAGTCATTTTGGTACTGGCAGGTTCCCTTAGGATGTGTTTGGACTGAGTTTTTAGTTCAGGGTTACTGGGAGCCCCAGCAAGTGAGCTGGGCACAACACTATCAAGTAGCCCCTCATGCAGGAGGCTCACACCACGGTATTCCACGTCCTTCTCACCCTCAGCAAAAGGCAACTGAACACAGGTAGTCAGCAATCCCCTTCCTACACCAGTGTGAGGTCCATGGAGATGCCGCCTGCAGGCATAATTTCCCAGGCAGCATTCTCCTCCCTGATCCCTCCACATCTTCTTCACCCTTTTGCCAGGACCAAGGCAGGGGTTGGGAGCTAGTGCTGGTGTGAGCTGGCAAGTAAAGAGATAAAAGGCAATGTCCACAGAGTGGAAATACACCCCACACATCAGCTGCTGCCTCTCAGCCCTTTTCCCCACGTGTTCCTCCTGGCCAGGCTGTCTCCCATCCAGCCTCCAGCCCCTGTTTAGGAGACAAAGGTGCATGACCTGAAGAGAGATCCCAGCCTCACTGGCACCACTTTGCTCTCATTACCACAGCGCTCACTGGAAAAACATCTGCTGCAATGGGCCGGAGAGTCTCAAGCAACCTGCCTGCAGAGCAGGATCACAAGAAGCCCCTCTTCAGCTCCTATGTACCTACATCATGACAGTACCTATAGCCTGGCAGGAGCCCAGCAGAGCAGTAGTCTGCAGTTCCTCTCTCCACCCAGTGCCAGGACCTTGCAATAACTGCCAGCGCTGACCTTTTGCAAACGTGCAGCATAGGCCCAGGGAAAGGAGGAGGCAGACGAGGGGAGGCAGGTTTCTCAAAAGGAAGGAAACCATAACTGGGCAGCAGCTCCTGCCCATTGGGATCTCTTACTCAGGAAGTTGCCTTCCTCCTGTCGGCTATCCAGAAATGAGAAACGAAATTACACGGCGGTTTTGTAAGTCTTGGCAAACAGAGCGCAGCTCTTCCCCGAGCCCCTTCTCTTCCCTCCCTCCCTGTCTTCGCTCCTTTTGCTTGCCTTTTCTGGGTCCGATGGTAAAAAACACAACTGGAGGGGGAAGGGAATCTCCTTGAGGTAATTATAGAATCGGGAAAACAAGTTGTCTGACGACAGTGTTGCTAAACAGGGAGGTTGAGAGCATAGGTCTGGAATACAACCAGCTCGCACATACATGACCTGGCTTAACCCCTGCCAGAGATGCAGCCGCTGGTCCCACTGGGGACAAAATCCTCCCAGGCATCTCCTGGTCGTGGCAGAAGGTGGGAAGAGGGCACCTTACTCTAACACCACTCCTTGAGCCACGGAGACAGGGAGCACTCCCTAGGGCCACCGCTGGGCTGGGTGGCCGGGGTGGATGCCAGCATGCACTGGATGGGGGCTGGAGGGTGAGAAAACACAGCCCTGCCCTGGCCAAAGTGGTCCCAGATGGCTTTGCTGCAGGAAAGGAAGCAAGTGCTCAGTGCCACAGACCCAGGGATGGTTTGTGTCAGTGGGAGGGAGGTTTGGAGAGTTACCTAAACCTCCAGGACTGTAAAAACCACAAACCTTGGCATTGCCATTTGATTTTTAAAGAAGTGCCTCTCTCACTAGGCTGGCCATAGTGCCCTACCTCCAGCCCTCCAGACAGTCAAAAGGAAAGCATCATCACAGGTAATTCCCCTGTGCCCCACAACCTGCAGCCTGGGAAAAGCCAGGCATAACCCTCTCCACAGAACTTCTTACCCTTCTTCCCTTCCTGAGCATCATGCAGGCAATTAGTAAATGAAGAACAACCAGGATCCCCATTCACATTATTTGCACAGCTCGTTCTTCAAAACTCCCAAATCTGAGAGAAGCAAGAAATTGAGAGTCCCATGTGAACACTCTGTCCCATCTCCTCACACCCCTGTGCCTTCCTTATTCATACCCACACTCCTACCAGCTGAGGACGTGTTTGTTTCCATTCATCATAGTACACTGTGGGATGGAGATGTCCACGGGTGGGCAGGGCTTTTTGTGGGAGGTTCAGAGGCAGTAATTAGACTTTAGAGAAAAACTCGCGGGTACATCTGATGGATTCATGCCAGTAAGTCCACAAGTGGTCTTCAACCTCGACACCATGAGGGTACCTGAATCAGCCCTAATGCTTGATTTATGTGTGCATATTCAGGCCCGTGCACCAAGTTCAGGGTCTGCTGGAGGCAGAGAACAAAGTCCACCAGGCCTTGCATCCTACACATGCTATGTCCCCAGGAGACATACTCACATATGGAAGTTGTCAGATGAAATCATGATGCTGTCCAGAGTGGGAGATGAGGAAGGTGACCATCAAATAACCAGCTGCAGTGGGGTCCTACTTCCCCACTCCTATCAGACAGCTTCTGGCTGACGACCAAAGTGTGGGTGCTCAGGGTATTTTCTTTCTTAGGTTTTAGATTATTTTTTTCTTACATCAAGTTTGTAAAGATTCCTTGATCCTGATGCTGGGTCCTGCTAAGCTTTTAGCTTCAGCATCAGCCAGGACAAGCTTTGCAGATTCATTTGTACTTTTGCTGCCTTTCAGATGCACAGTCTCCAGCCCCTGGGATTCTGCCTAAAAGCAAGCCTCCTCTGTTCTGCTCTGCCCTGCCCTGCCTTGCCCTGTCCTGCCTGTGTGCTGCTTTTGCATCTGCCCAGCTTGGCTATTTTCATATATCTTCTCTCTCTAAACCAGCTCCCGCCCAAAATGTTTCAAGCAAAGCGGGCAGCAAGGGAGATGTGATGCTGGCATGTGGCCTCTCACTGACATGACATGCAAAAGCATCACTGTATTTTCAACCAAGGATGAGCAAAGTGACCTTCATCTGCCCTAATGATTAACCTCTTTTTAGGACTGTCCTTATGGAGGGGGAAAAAAAAAAAAGTGCTTTTTCTTTTCTTTTTTTTTTATTAAAATCATTTGTCCCTGAGTCCTCGTTTCTAAAATAATTCTAGCCAGTGCTGAACCCACTCATGCCTGGGCAGCCCAAGGGTCAGCTCCTGTGATGGAAATCCCCTTTCCTTTTTCACTACTTTATTTTGTCTGCTCTCAAGTCACCTCCCTTTGGTAGATTCCCTTGAAATCTCCCAAATCTCAGCCCTCTCCAGATCACCACTGCCATACAATTACAGCTCTCCCTGGCTGTGCTGGATGGCTGGGCTGGAGAGCGCCTGGGTGATGGCCAGCGCGGCTAAGGAGGATGGCGAGTGGAGGGCTGGGAGGGATTTCTCGCTGATGATATTGTCACATTCTTTCTGAATCCTGGGAGTAAACAGACACTCCAAATTTAGAAAGAACAGGACTGGAAAATTTAAACATTCCTTGAAGAATTGGTACAAGGGGGGGTACAAGGGGGCTGAAGATGATCTCACACATGCTCCCGAGCCAGATGAAAAGCTCAGGACTTGAGTTCTCAAAGCAAGTGAGGGGCCTGTTTCAGGTCAGACAATGATATTGCAATGATAAAGCTCCCCTGGCGCATGAAACCACAACACAAAGAGCCTCTGCTGGGCAAGGGGAGTCCCAAACCCAGCAGTCCAGGCTGCTGGTCACACTGCCACCCTGCTGTCCTCTCCAGGTGGCATATGGCTTTGGGCATAGGAGAGGGGAGCCCAGCGCTCAGCCCAAGGACAGGATGGAGGACGGATGCCTAAGCATCATCTGGATGAGCATCCCAAGCCCTCAGCTGTCACTTTTAGCCGTTGAATGAGGGTAAAGGAGGATCTCCCCACCCTCCACAGCAAAGCTCAGCACCCAGTAGCTCAGCACCGTGCTTTGGCTCTGGCCAGCCTCCAATACAAGAGCTGGCATGCGGGAGCCATCAGGGAGCGATGGAGCCAGACTGCTGCTGTTGCTGCTGCTTCTTCATAAACAGATAATGGCTGTTAATAAAATCCAAGTGGGTGTTTGCAAAGGGGAAGAAAGGGGTAAAAAAGCAAAGTGAAAAAAAAAAAAGAAGAAAAAAAGGAAAAAAGAAAGGAAAAAAATGGTAGGAAAAAAGAAAAAAAGGCAAAAAAGCAAGGGTTTGTGCTGAAGTAAACAAAGGTTAAAGAACAGTCAGGCTCCTGCAGGAACAGCAGAGCTGGGCTGGGAGGGAGGGGGCATTACGTAATGCAGGAAAAATGTTGGCTCCATTCAGTTTTCCACCACTTCATGTGATGTCAGGAAAACCATATAAATCAACAGCCTTTCTGCTCCCACGGATGGAGGGCAGCAAGCAGCACTATTTATACTTACACAATTAAAAAAAAAAAAAAGGGAAAAAAGAAGAGAAGCTGATGATTTCCAAGACTGGGAATAATTGACTCAGGTTCCTCCTTCCCAGCCTGCTGGAATCGCTGCTTCTGAGCTGTTAACCCTTGAGGGGTCCCTGCCGCTGCTCCTCATGCCTACCTCCTCTGTCCTCACCCACTAGCCTCCATCAGCTGCTTCAAGGGTCTCAAGGATGATGGGCTGGAGTTGAGCAGGAATGGCCGAGCAAGGCATTTGCATGAGATGGGGTCAGCAAGAAAGGGATGTGTGTCAATTTGCCTGGGTTGATGAGAGCTGGGGAGACTGGAGGGGCTGCATATGGCTGCCACACCAGACTGGGGACACTCAGGATGGGGTTCCCTGAGGTGCTGGCATCCATTTAGGGGCAGGCTGAGATTTCAGGATAGAACCCTGAAATTTCAGCAGCCCTTGCAAGGCCAACTCCCCCCTGGGGTCACAAGCCACCTCCAGGAAGGACCCAGGCACTTCTTTTGGGACACAGGATGGGTTGGGGTGGGACAAGGTGCCTGAGCCTGGAGTGCGAAGACAGAGGGGTTAAACCCCACCAGGGAGAGGGGTCAGAATCAGGCCCAGCCCAAATATCCTGCCCCAGAGCTCTCAAGTGCTGCAGAGCTGCCTCTGGAACAACACGTCTGCTGCCCACAGTGAAGGCAGGAGGAAGCTGCGCTGGCTGGACAGCATGCCCAGCCTTCCCTGGACGCTCTCTGCAGCCGCTTCCAGTCACCATTTCCACCTAAAACGCCGCCGCCATGACCCAGTGTTCTACATTTCGGTTCCCAGTTTTTCCACCTGCTGGTGGTCCATGTTCCACAGCAGACTATGGTCCTGCAGCACTTTACTTAGGGAGGTTTAAGCTTTTGCTTGGCACCCAGCACAGCCACACTCCTGCTTGGGCGTCTGGGCTTCTGCATCCCAGAGGGATAGAAATGGCTGCCCTGAAGGTGGAGTATGTGCGTGCCCAAGCAAGGCACAGATTTGGTCATGGTGGTGATGCTGGTGGTGAGGGGGGTGGCACACTGCTGATGCTCACCCAGCATGGGGCATGCCATGCATGCTGCTGGGGTGCGCCAGTAGTATGTGGGGCCCCCAAGCCTCCCCTTGCTTTCCCAGGGAGCAGAAAGCTCCCAGGCTTTCAGGGCCACCTCACCCAGCTCTGTCCCTGCCTCAGAAGGACTCGGGGATGGGGTTTTGCAGCCAGCACACAGTGATACCCCTTGCTCAGCCCTGGGAAAGTGGCAGCAGGTTGTGGGGTGCTGGAGACATGCAAAGGCTGTTTCCTGACGTTTCCTGGTGACTAAGCAGATTCCTTTCCAGATGTGACTGAATCCAACTTCTCCTTCTCCCGCACCATGCGCCAAGCCATACCCTTGTTTATGCCACAACAACCTTGGCCAGGCCAAGGGCTGCCATAGCAAGCTCATGGTGGCATCTTCCAGCATGGGCCTCAGCCAAGATCCTGGAGCCTGGGCCATGTTAATCAGCTTTACTGTGATTTCATGTAGACCCTGCCTGCTTTTGAAACCCTCAAACTGTGAGGTTTATACCACTATTTCTCTTTGTTCTCCCGTCACAATGCAGCTGCTTTAATCCAGCAGCACTTACCCATGCCTTGCACAGGCAAGGTTCCTTGAATGCCACTTGCTTGTGCCACCTTCCTCATCACGACTACCCCTTCCAAGGGTCTGTTACACTGCTGGACTGGCAAGAACAGTAGCTCCCTCCATCCCTGTGATGCCCTGGGAACATGGAGGTCAGTACCCTCCGTGTGAGCCCCAAAGTAGTACCCAATTGCCACAGGATGAGAATGGGCTTGGGGAACAGAGGTGATCCCCGTCTCTGCTTTTGGCAGTATCTAGGAGCTTGGCTGAGCTCAGCAGGGCCAAGGGGCAGCACCTGCTCACCCCTCCACAGGCAGCAAGCTCAGAGATGGGAAGCCAGCCAGGAAGATGTCCCAGCCACGGGGAATTAAAGGCAGCTTTAACTCTCCCTTCAGCAACTCTCTGCCTCTTTCTCCTCCTCTCTGCTGGGTTGGAGTGTTTCATTCATTGGTTGTCTGCCTCCCATTTCACTATGCAGAAAGGCTGTAATTAGGGCAGCATGTGCCTCCTCCTGCCTGTGTGCTCACGCCTGGAAAACTCCATCTCCAGCAGACCTTGACTCACTCAGTGATGACCCTCTGCCCCTGCCCTCCTTCCCCTTCCCTCTCCCAGCACATCCATGGATTTCCTCTCCAGCCTTCCCTTTAACAGCAGCAAAAGGGAGCAGAACACCTGAATCAGGTCTGGCTCTTGGCACTCTGACCAGGGATGAAGCAGTGTAACAATGGCAGAATGGAGGTATCTGGATCTATGCCGTTGTGACCACCACATAGCCTCTTCTCTCACTGCACCCTGGCTGGTGGGTGTGATGGTGGGGAGCTAGACGGTGCAAGGAATGCACAGAGAGTACTCAACAATGCCAGTGTGGGTTGAGCCTCCTTGGTCTGCGTGCAGGGCTGCCCTCCACCACCACAGCCACCAGTGGCCAGGAAAGTAGGTGCACATGGACATGTGTGGCAACAGCTCCGTAACTCCGGACTAAGAGCACGAGTGCCAGGTGAAGTGGTAGCCCAGGGCTCCTACCTGTAAGGATGGAGACACTGTGGAAACAGCTGTCCAGCTTGCCCAGGAGGATGGAGAGGAAGCTGTCAGCAGCCAAGCCGGTCACGTCCCGTGTGCTCTGGTCGTAGACCACCACGTCCTGGTGCTCCTCTGCCTCCACCTGCAGGGGAACAGCAAAAACGAGGCATTAGAGAAATAGGCTGAGTGCTGAGGACGCTGCTGCCCACATCGCCATGGCAAGCAAAGCTGAATTTAGCAGTCACACAAGCAGAAGATCACAGCTTTATGCCATCCCCACAAGCAGGCTTTTGATCACCACATAAAGGATCCAGGCAGGCTGGGACTCTGCTTCATGGCTACAAGCGTCAGTACAGCTGCTTGCTGGAGTAGCTTCACTGATGGCAAGAACTTTTTAGCATCCTAACCTGAAATAGGGTTGCTTCTCCCTGTTGCCCACCTTCAGCTTGCCATTACTTAAGTGCATCCCAGAAGTCATTGCGACTTCTTCCACTACCTCCTCCTCACCCAACCTTTGCCCTCAGATACTCCTCTGCAGCCTGGCTGGTGTCACGAGGATTTGGGGGTGGTTCTGCAGACAGGGGTGCTCCCAGCACAGCTCTCATGCTGCGGCTGGAGCAATTGGGGCTCTTCAGACCTCAGCCTGGAGACACTGTCCAGCACAGTGACATCTCTGTAAGCACTACCTCTCTGGAAGCTCAACCCAAACCTGCAGATCACCCTTGAGGGCTGAAGAAGCTCTTCTTTAGCTCAGTGGATGTTCAGGGGATGCTCTTTCTTTTGTAATGCATGGCAGGGCTTGTACACTGTAGAGATATGCTGGGGAGAAGGAAAGGAGCTCCTGGGCTGCTCTCATGTGACTTTACACACCACAAACAGCACCCAGCCCTACTGCTTGATGCTGCAGTCACTGGGGTAGGTGAGATGGTGGGGTACCCTGAAGGCATGCAGCTGTCTGCAGGCAGGAGTCCCCCCATGCCTAGTGATGGCTAGATTGCAGCAAGAGCACTCAAAGTGCAGCCAACGATTCCTACACCTACATGAAGGCCCATGCACTAAAAGAAGGTAAAAATCCTCACATAGGCATGGCTCAGTGCATCTGCTGAATGCAGATGGCATATGCCTGCCTTCTGAGTGCCTGCCCTCCCAGCCGGCAGGGTAAGGCACATCCATCACACTGTGGGAGGAGGAGGCAGCGGCAAGCAGGGAAGCAGGGTTTGCACACCCAAGCTGCTCTCTCCTCCAGCTTGTGTTGGAGCTGCCCAATGTCCACCCCCTGCCTGGCCCTCTCCAAAATCTCCTTAGGAGACCACTTGAACTAAGAACCACTCATGGGTACCCGCCTCCTTTTGCTGTCTCACTGCCATGCCCTATTTTACTACCAGAGCAGATTCACTTGGGATTGCTGTCAGTATTAATGCTGCTTTCACACCCTGCTGCAGGTGCTTCCCTGCTCACAACATGAGTGACATCCAAAAAAAACTGCAGGGTGCACTGATTTAGCTGAGCTCATCGCATCTCCTCGCCGCAGCAGAAGGACAGTCCCGCATTGGCAGAAATCCCTGCCGGGGCACCATGCGCAGATCTGCATTAGGAAGGGGGAAGCTCAAAAGAGCCGCATGTCTCCATCCCAGCACCAGGAACTGAGAGCAAAACTGGTCCTGCAGGTCAGCAGGAAGATGGAAGGGTTGAAAAGGCAGCAGGAAGATGGGAGGGTTGAAAAGGCAGCAGCAGGATGAGAGGGAAGGAAAAAGGACATGTGAATTTTAAAGTAAGACACTGAAAAATGACTGAATCCACCTGGGGGCAAACCACCTGAGGATCTATACCAGCATCTCTGCCTCCTTCACCCCTGAAGCAGAACTTTCACAGGAGACCATCCAAGCACAGCTGGAGGGAAACACGGTAGCTGCCGAGCCAGCTCAGAGCCGGAAGCCTGCCAGTCCTTAACAGGGCCACTATCCCTTCAAGCCCCCCTAGCACACCGTTGGCATATCCCAAAAACCCAGTCCCCTTCCTGAAGCTCCAGGTTAACAAAAGCATCTCCCCCAAAAGCACAGTGAGGTGGGGACTGAGCAGCAGTAGGGCAGGGGCTCATCCCAGCTGCATGGTCCAGGCCAGGGTGGCTGCAGAGGAGATAGCAGCTCTGTCCAAGCAGAATTATCCCACAATAGGATTTACTGTTCCCTCCGCATGGGGAGGCTTTGTTTGGGCCATTACTGCAGGGTTGCTGAGCAACGGCTGAGATGTGCGACACGGTTTACATCTTATTAAAGTTATAAGGTTTCACTCAATGTAAATGCCAAACAAGTGCTGGCCTTGCATGGCCTGGCTGCAGAAAATAAATATCCCGCTTGATGGGGCGAGAATGCCTGCAAGATGGTCCTGAGGAGCCATCATGGAGCACACAAGGAGCCAGCACTGTTGTCACGGCTCCTTGCCACAAAGAGAAATGAGAGGGAGATGTTTAATCAGGTCCCCATGGTCTCTCATTAACTTCACACACTCGTGATATCAGGGGAAGGTTCAGCCTCATTTCTGGCCTTAAATGTTCAGAGGTTAAAAGCTAACTGGGGCAGAGGAGGAGGGTAAACCTGAAGAGATGCTCAGGGCCAGATTCCTGATTCTGCCAGGTGCTAACATAGGGCAGAAGCACAGCTGACAACAGAGGAGCCCTTCTGAGGAGCAGCACCTCCGTGGTGGGAGTCCTCCCATGGGGGTTCAAGGCTGCCCATGTCTTGAACTCCCATCACCCCACAACTGCTGAAGTAACCAAACCCCCAGAAATCACCCTTCAGAAAGGGTTCCCACATTCAGACAGCAAATGACCATGGCACACCATGTCTTTTGGCCCCAAGCAGATGTTTGACTAGGGCTTGCAAGCACTTGCATGCCTTTGAAAAGCTGCTAGCCCACCCCACTGCTGGAGATACTCCAAGGCACCTCCCCAGGGACAAGCCTCCTGCCTGCCAGCATCTCAGCTGGGGGCTATGGCCAGCCTGGAGCCAACAGCCCCAACCAAACACCAGCTAAAACCATCCATTGCCTTTGCGCCAAGCCCAGTGCTCACTATCACCCTCCCCAGCTCTGGCTGGACATGTGGTGCTGGGCACAGGGTGGTTCAACACAGTCCTTGTCCCTGCTCCACCTTTCCCTGGCTGCCAAGCAGGGATCGTGATGCTCTTCAGGTGATCTAGGCTAAGATAAGAGCAAGCTATCCTGATTATCCCAATTGCTACCAACATCTCAGTCACATATTGTTTCAAAGCACAGTGAATCACTCCACTAAAATAACAGGGCTTCCATCAACACAAAGAGCGGCCAGGCACACGGCTCAAAAATAAGCCCCAGCTTCCCCTCAAGCAAAACAGCTGCCTGCAGAACCATGCTCCTAATGCAAATACATAAATATTCCAATTGCCAAAGAGACCCTTGTCATGCCTCAAACCATGGCTGTAGCTGCTCTGGAGATAGCTATGTTTTAGGAAGCAAGAGGTTGAGAGGTAGAAAGACTTTCCAGGGGGATCTTGAAGAAGTGAAAATTTCAACATCTCCCTCAAGAAATGCTAGTGAAAACCCCAAGCAGGAATTTCCCATAACCTCTGCCCCTGAAACTGTACTGAGGAGCTGAATTATTCCAGTTGTTATTAGAATTTATTATTGGGAGCATTTATTATTGTTAGTATTGACAGAAAGGTTCAAAACCCAAACCAGAACATTATGTTGGTACCATCTTTGTGTGGAGGGAGACTATTGCTAATTGGGAAATGAACTGCTGCTGCAGTATTTCCCAGCTAAGGCACCATGGGAAGATGGTGCACAATGGGGCTCAGGGAATGGTGGCTTAGCTATGCCTATAATTGTAGGCATATGTCATTGGAAAAAGAAAGAGATTTTTATTTTCCCTATTTCTTCTTTCCTACCAAATGGCCCTTTCCTTCCTTGCACCAAAATACCCAGGAGCTGCTGTTATCCCACAGCATCGCTCCAAACCGCAGCATCCAGAAGCATCGTTGATGGTACCCTTCCTTAACAGCAGTATGGAAAAGAGGGGTGTGAACACTAGGAAAAACAAATTAGACAAGTGCTCTCATCCCCCCTGCCTGCAAGCAGCAGGGAGCAGTGGAGGGGATAGCCAGGTGAGGTTGTCCAAAAGCTCTCTTTGCACTGGGCAGATGAGGAGGAGCAGGGCAAGGTGGGGGCTCAGGACTGCCCTTTCCTTGCCCGAGCAGACCTAGGTTGCTGCCAGCCGCCTTTGTCTCAGCAGCCTTGGCTGGCTGGGAGCAGGAAACAGGAGGAGGGCGGGAGGCCCGTCAGGAGGAATAATGGGGCCGGACAATCGCACCACTGATGTCACCCTTCCTGCCATCTGCTCCCAACGCCAGCCATGCCCCCTGCCCCTCTGACTTCGCCCCACTGCCTTCCCTAGCCCTCGGGTGGGGACCCAGGGTAGAGCAGGGATAGGGGCCAGAGATGACAGGTGAAGGCAGGGTATGATACAGGGTAATGGATATCTAAACCAGCTTTCAGCATCCCCCTCTGAGGGTCTGTGCACCTTCAGCAGCAGCCCTTATTGATTACTGGGGGCTCCAAAATACATCTACAACCCAAGTGTCTGAAATCAGAGGCATAGGAGAAAGGGAAAGGGGGACAGGAGAGTTCATCAAACCAAAATACAGACTCGCAGGTGTGTAATGAAAAGCCTTGGGCATCACAAGCCATGGCCACCACACCTGCTTTATGCCAGATGAGGATATGGCTGTAACCTCCCTGGATCCCACTTCAGCTTCCCAGGGCAAGTGGCTTGACCTCACAGGGGTGTCCTGAGGCTTGATCCTAAGCTGCATGCACTGGGAGAGCCAGCGCATGAGCAGCAGCAGGGGCTCCTGCCTGTGGATGCACCGGGAGAGATTTCAGCCGTACAAAAAAGAACAGAAAACGAAAAAGCCGTGAATTAAAAACGGAGGCAACGCCTCTCCCCCGCTCCCCCTAGCATCCCTGGTTATAACCACATCCACAGCCGGTACCTGGACCATTATGCAACGATCCAGGAGCAGGGAGGAGGGGATTGCTGCTTCTATGAGGACAGAACAGGGACCACCAGGACAGAACAGCCAACCCGTTTGGGAGCCACCGCTCCTCTGCAGCTCATAGGCTGCAGGGTTGAAGGTGGACAGCATCAGCTGACTTTAACTCTTCCATGCTTTCCCCTTCCCCATCATCCTCCTCTTCTTCTTCCCCTTGCGCATTGCCTCTGCTGCTGCTGCTGCTCCACGTGATGTGACGGCGGCCACTGCAGAGGTGACCCTCGCTAGGAGGAAGGCAGCCGCATCACTCTTCTCCCACCTCGCGCAAAACTGATTATTCTGCTTTATTCCCCTGGGGATTTAAGAGCAGCTAAAGCCGTTCAGGAATCAGTCTCTGCAATCCCCTCCAAATCGCCCAGCGCAGAGCATCACCGCACCAGATTGGCGCTAGCCTGGCCCCCCCGTGCTGCAAGTCCCCTTGATCCCGGCGGGGTGATGTCACTGGCAGCCAATGCGGGCAGCAGTGGCTCTGTGGGGCGGCGGGGGGGGGACACACACCACAGATGGCTCCAGCTGGGCCCAGCATTTGATTAATCGCCTGAATTACCCTCGCTTTGCCATAAAATCACAAGGCGGGAGCGGGGAATGGTAAAAGCGAGCTGCCAGGAGGGTGGGCTGTGACGGAAAACCAGCCTCCGGCACCCACTGGCGCAGGCCTCCAGCAGCATCTCAGTGGAGGGCAGGGCACAGGCTATGGCACCGCAGGGGCACCCTGGTCAGGGCTCCAGCCCAGCTCCATGGCTCAAAGCCACCTCTATTATTTAACCAGGAGCGATAGAGAGAGGAGCTTGTGAGAGATAATATGCCATGACACCGGATAAGAGTTTCTGGCGTCACAGGGGAGGAGGATTACATGTCCCTGAATGGAGTTAGAGATGACAGAGGGGCGGGGAAGAGTTTTTAGCAGGGGATTAAGTTTACAGCTCCAGGAAGGCTTTGGGGAGTTGTTTGCTGGCGTAGGACAACTCTGAAGGCTGATATACCTGTTAGACTTGCCTGGAGAGGACTTCTGGAGCAGGGAGGCATGTCACTGGGGTGGGAGCAATGAGCAGGCCCTGAAGGACAGCCCTCTGGCTGCATGAGCTCACGCTCCAACTCCCCAAAGGGTGCCAGAGAGATGCCAGCAGATACTGGTGTCAAGGGGTGGAGGAGGATGATGTACATACCAGGCATAGCCAGCGCATACCATGTAGCCAGCCCTTAAGCCAGTCTGCATCCCACCTCCACCCTGCCCTTTTCTACTGGGAAGAGGGGTACAAGCATCCACCTGGAATGGTGAGGGACAGACCACCTACCTTCATCTTGGAGGCAGGCTGGATGAGTTCTGTGATGGAGACCTTGTCCTGCTGGAGCCTCCTCTTGACGAGCTTGGAGCAGCAGATGTTGACAGAGCTGAGAACGTGCCAGGAATTGTACTCCACGAAGGAGCGGCTGTCAATGACCAGGGTGCCCTCTGCTCCGTTCCGCAGGAGGCTGGCCAGCTTCTTTGGGTCCATCACCTTGCGTGGGAGCCTGTCCCCAGCCATAACGGGCCCGTCCCCTCTATGGTGAGTGGGGGGCAAGGGGCGGAAGGACGCCAACACCCGTCTCCCTGAGGGAAACGAGCAAGGGGGTAAGGGGTGAGCAGGGCAGCACCCGTCCTGGTCTCCTCACACTGCTAACACCCAGGATGCCAACTCATTGTGCTGAACCTGGAAAGAGGAAAGGAGACAACAACTGGTCAGCTGGGCAGGATGTGACATTCACCTTGGGCCAAGTCCCCAAGAGCTTGGCCTTCAGAAGATGCCCTCATAAGACTGTAAGAGTGCAACAAGCCACACTTTCTAGGTATGTTCTCAAAGCCTGAGGGCATCTGTGGCTTCAGAGCTGCCCAAGCCAGAGGTTTTCTCTTTGTATTTAATAGCCCTCAGTGGAACTTTCTTCCATGAATTTGTCTAATAGCTTTCTGAAGCCACGTCAACTTTAACAGGCACAGTGGCCAGTGGCAGGTAGCGGAATGGTTTGCCACCTAGAAGTCCTTCCCCTGGTTTGCTCCAAATCTGCTAACCAATGGTTTCTCTGAGTGACCCTTACTGCCTGCACTGGAAGAAGCCACACATGTCCATTCCCTAATCACCTTCCCCATGGTTCTCACCACATTTAGATCTCGTTTAGGACCCTTTCAGGTCAGAGCCTCCTGCTGCCCAGGTACCTTTGACCACCTTGGCCAGCCCTGACATGCCATGTTTGAAAGGCAGGCATGAGGGACCTCCACAGAGCAAGACATCTTCTCCTTTCCCTGCTCCCAGCCCAACAGCTCCTTGCACTCAATTCTGTTTTCCTGACCTCTGCCAAGCACAGATCTAATGGTTTCACAGAAGTAGCTTAGCTCAGCTCTAAGGTTTTGTTGCTGCATGGTAATAGCTAGCTTAGGGCCCATAAGACACACCACCAAATCAGGTTTGCTCACTCACATCCATCATTTTACAGTGGTTTTCCATCTGCCTTTTAATCAGAGCCTGCTTATGGGTATCTTGCCAGTTTGCCTCCTGGCAAGTCAAGAGAAAATGACCTCTCTCAGAAGCCAAGAAGCTGAGCTGACCTTCACTCCTGCCTTCAAGAAACAGGACAGACATTAGGGCAGAGGCCGTGGGAAGCTGTACTTGGACCGAGATGGCCCTGAAGTGAGTACTGCTTTCCAGCGTCAAACCTGCACAGACTTTGAAAGGGCGTTCATTTACAGGGGTACATATCTGGGCTTCTTTTTAGCAGCTGAGGAGGGTCAAACCTGGTTCTCTCTAAAGTGTCACCAGAAGAACAAGGCTTCTTCATGCCTAGCCCATGAGGTCTGCAAGAGAAATAGGCAGGTGGGGGGCATTCAGCTCAGGATGTGTTCTGAGGTTTTAATGGCACACATCATTGCAGTCATGTTTTAATGGCATTAGGTTTTAATGCTGCTGCAGTCATTCAGAAAATAAGCCCTGGCTACTACCAGGCTCCTCTTGTTCCTGCCAGACGGTGTTTTAGAGAGAGCCCACAAGCTGTTCTGAGAAGCTTTAATGCATTTGAATTAGGAGGACTATGCATGCCATGCCTGGAAAGGCCATTGTAAAGATTTTCATTGACTTCTGCAGGACCAGGATTTAGCCCATGGACTAGAGAAGGCTTACGCTCCACTCTGATTCCAGTGAGCCAGCAGTTCTTGGAAGCTCCCACAGCCAAAGCCCCTGTGGTGTGGGCACCTACTGCAAAGATAACTCAAGACACAAAAGATAAATGGGTCCCTGTCATTTCACTACTGGGTGAATTGACAGGGATCTCAGTCACCAGCCGTCAAACCTGGAGGACACAGCCAGCTCACAGAGAAGGCATGGAAAGCCACAAAATATGAGGATGGGCGTTTCCACATTTGCTCTGGCTCATGACTCCAGCATTAACAGTCCCAACTTCCCTGGGCTACCAGACCTGCCTCCCAAAGCAGAGGGTACATGTCCCGGGCCTTTGGATCTAAGCTCCCAGCATGAGGCCACATTAGGATGTGCAATCCTCCCCGGCCCCTGTATGATATGCAGGCTGCCTCTGCCAATGCGTTAATTCAAATTAGAGGGCAGGGCAATCTCCTAAAAGCCACACTAGTGATGGCCCCTCGTGGCACAAAGGGTTCTGGCAGCCCCGCAGCTCCATGGCATCGCTGTCTCCAGCCCCACGGCAAGCTTGTAGGGCTCTGCGGCTCCTCGCGGTGACTCCAATTACAGCTGCCCCTCGGCGGGCAGCCGGCGGTTCCCCCGCCACAGGAACCCCGCTCCTCCCGCCTCCCCCGGCACTCCTCCAGGGGGGCTTAAAAACTGAAACAGTTCTAATTAGGGGGTCTGAGGGGGAGCGAGGCGGGCTCCCGCTGCGATGTGACACACCTCATTACGTCGGTACGGCCTTGTCAGAAGACCCCCTGCTGTACCTTGGCTATAGAGCCAGGGCACTCAGAAAGGATGCAAATTAGCCAGCTTTTCCCCTTCGTCTTCCTTTCACACCCCACTCCCCAAATCACTTTCTGCCTCCCTTCCCCATCAGGACACCAGGCTTCGAATTCTTCTCAGCTCTTCCAATTACATTCAAGAAATAAAAAAGAAATGGAGAGTTAACAGACAAAAAGGATGGGGATAATAACACAGCAGAGCGATGAAAGACTAAAGTGGGAGGAAGGAGTGATCCAACACAGGGGGCACATTGAGTACATCCAGAGATAATGCGGTATCTACTCTCCGATAACAAGCAAGGAGTAAACTTTGGAGGTCTCAGATACAGAGGAATCTGGGAAAGATAACAGATCCTTGATCACTTAACTGCTCTGAGAGGAGTAAGACAGCAGAAAGAGGCCTTCCATGCATGAGGTTCTAACAGATGACCAGGAGTTTGGGTGGAAGAGATTGGAGAAGACAGACAAGGAGGCTTCCTGACTTAGCTAATAGCCACCCTCCTGCAGAACCAGATAAAGGTCTTCTCCTGGTGGCAGACACAGGTGATACATAAGCCAGGTCCCACTCCCAGCTCTACCTAAAAGACATAGGGGAAGGTAGAACAAGCCCGTTCTGCCCCTCTTTCTGGTGGCCTTTATGGAAGATGGAGATAACTGAGTGCGGCTGTAGGGAGCAGTAACCTTGGCATCAGACCCAAGACACAAGGACTTCTCAAAGAGCATGCCCAGCCAGGTCAAAAGCAGATGAGCCGCTTCTCTGCCAGCAACCACAGGACATTTTGAAGGCAAGCTGAGGGCTGGTGGGTTCATCCCCAGCTAACAGACACCCCAGGTACCAGCAGAGGCTATGAGACCTTCACAGAACTTTGCAGGTGGTGTGTGAGACGGCCTCTGAGAAGAACGAGCTCTAATGCCTCCATACTTGGGAAGGTTACCAGAGAAGGAAGATGTCTTTCTGCTTCTGCTCAGATGGGTCAAAAGGAAAACTGAAGGAACAGGCATAGCCATGGAGCACTGCTGATGTAAGGGTTTTTCTCACCATGGTGACATGAGATCAGGTGAAAAGGTTAACCTGGAACCTAAATTAGGATTTCAGAAATACAGCTGTGTCCCTCTCCTGTCAGTTTATTATAGCCATCTTAATCTTCTTGAGTGTTCCTGAAGAACATTACCATAATCCTTTAATCCCACCTCTCCCTGGAGTGCCTGTAATGAGAAGATGGGCACATGACTTAGCTGAATGGGGACAGCCAAACAGAAGAGGCCACACTGCAGCCAAGGGACAGAAAGATGGGCATATCTTAGCACACAGGCTGGGCTAACTGCCTGCTCACTGAGGCTGTGTCCCTGGTGTCACTTCCATGGATGTGTGTGTCAGGGTGAGGCGTGGTGGCCACACAAGTCACAAGCATGACAGAGATGTGTGTGGCAAGTGATCAACCTGGCTTGACCCTCTTCTGGTCAGGCCAGGAAAGAGAGCAGGAAAACCCAAAACACACCCAGCCTGAGTCTATCTGTGTGGCATGGCAGGCCACTTGAACTCATCCCTGTGCTGGCTCAACACAGGTCACCAAGGTGGAGGCCACTTCCCTCAATTTCTTGTCTTGCACAAGGTCCTCACCTAAGAGATGTGGTATGGTGAGGGTGCAGATCTGGTTTCTCTTAAAGACATCAACTGGAAGCCCCGCATGTCTGCAGCAACCATAAACCTCACTAACTGGCATGGCTACTTTTTGCATCAAGCTAGTAGTTGTGTCCTGGAGAGCTTCCTCTAACCTCTGCACATGGTCCAGTTGAGGAGAATCTCCCTTCACTGCCTTGGGCAGGCCAGCTTTGCTGCAGGAAGTAGCTCTGACTCCATGAAAACATTTCCATCACATAAGTGATATTGGATCTACAGTATGCTCCCTGTGGTGCTCATCCCAGAAGCATGCTCTTCTGATGGCATCTCCACCTTGCGTTTGCCAAGGCATAAGAGCATCACAGAGAAATGCCTGCTTGTTTGTCTCCGGTAACTCACAAAAACAGCCATTCCTGAAGAGCTGCCATCTCCATTTCCACCCAGCAGCACTGAGCTAAGGGAGCCGGCTTTTCCCTCAGCAGCCCTCGTGGGGAAACATCCATGTCCTCTGAAGCTTGCAGCAAGATGCTGCCTGGCTAGAGCTCCTCCATCCATCCATCCATCCATCCATCATCCATCCATCCATCCATCCCTCCCTCCCTCCCTCCAGGTCAGCCTTGCCACAGCCCTAGGCTTACCAATGAGATGCTGGCCTCACTGGCCCCCAGCTCTCCAGACAGTTATTAGGATGTAAAACACAGCACTTTTTCCAAGCCCTCCACTCTTTTTTCCCTCCCCATCCCCTCATTTCTTTCAAGTGCTTTGGCACTTAGCGAACTCCCCTCAGCAGGCTCATGCTGTTTGAGGGATTCCTAAATCACGGGCCTATTACTAATTATTATTATTTTGCAGCAGCAATCAGGGACGCAGGGCTCATTAACAAGTTAGCACCTCTGGTTTCCCTGGAAACCCTCAGCTGCCAGGCAACGGCTGCGCCTCCAGCCTGAGGCAATGCTGCTGCAGCGCCTTCAGCTCACTTCCCAGAAAGATGCTTGGGTTTTCCATGGGCTGACAAACCCAGATTAGCAAATGGGATGGGGCTAGGAAACTCCAGGATGTGTCCCCCTGCTACACCTCATCTGCTGTGAACTGCAGCCCACCTACTGATCCCCTTCTGCACTCACAGCATCACAAAATGTGTAGTAGCTTCTCCTTCCCAGAGACAGATGCAGGCTTCCTCCAAGGGCAAGGAATTTGGAGCATTAATGATTCCCCAAAGTGGCAGTGGGACAAAGTTGTCAGGTGCCTGCAATAGCCGCTTTGGAGGTGATGTAACTGCTGCTGATTTCTTAGCAGCTACTCAAGGTCCCTTTAAAAGGCAGCACAGAAGATTTCTCTGCTTGACGATGGAAAAAATGGAGTGTCTTTTTATTTCTGCTCCTTAAAATGAGGCTGGGAAACACCATTAACCACATCCACCAACCCAGACACAAACTCTGCTTGTCCACCTTTCCCCAGTGAATCTAAAGGATGGGAGGAATGACATCTCCCGAGCCTCAGCAGCGTGAAGATTTGGGAAGATGGCAATATGGTAAGCAGCCCAGCTCTAACTCCCCAAGACCCACAGGGGGTTTTCCCATGGCAGATAGAGGACCCCCGCAGCAGCCTCCGCTTCTTCCCATAGCACACCATCGGGAGGCAGCTGCTGCACCTTTGCCAGGGTTTCAGGCTCAGATGCTTGCTGATCTCATGATTTTTCCTTAATTTCTTTTCCCCTCCTCCTTTCTCTGCGGCAGCCTCCTTTCAGTTCCTGTAGGCTGGAAGCAGCATGGTGGGGAGCCCTGCAAAGAGCTGCGTGTCTGCAAGCAGTGCCCGCTTCCCACCCCGCACCTCCCATTTCCCCTCTGCACCTGCAGCCCTCAGTCCAGAAGATGTTTTCCACCAGAAGACGTTGCTGAAGGACCAGGATTTCCTTCAGAAACATGTCAGATGGTGCATTCACACCAGACAAGGAATGCAGTGCTGAGACATGAGGCATAGGGATGGTCAGCTTTGGTACATGGCTGCTCAAAGGCTGCTCATGCTCAAGCCACAGACAGGAACACAGGGATGAAAGGAAAGAGGACAGGATGTACTCAGCTGCAAGGGAGCATTTCCCATGCACCCCTTATGCTGCAAGGCAGACCAGCTCTTCTGCAGGCCAGTTGAGGCAAGCAAAGGGTCCCTCATCCCCTCCCACCACCCGATGTTGTGCCAGCAGCTTTGGATGGGCTATGTCTACAAATGCAATTGTCTACTAGCCTGCTCCCCCCAAAGCAACCCAGGCGCATTTAAAGATCTGCATACTGGACATTCCCAGAAAACTTTCACTGCAGTCATGGTGGTCAGTCTGGAAATCTGGACAGGAAAAGCCAATGAGGACAGCAGGGAAGGGAATTTAGTCAGAGTCTAGATGACAAGGCCAGTATCTGCTTGTCTTGTGTTTTTAACATGATTTATAGGGTTTTCCCCTTCAGTATAAACATAAACTTTCATTTTAAAGCCTACACAAGCTAAGCCCAAAGGTTACCCATGATCAGCCAGCCATTTAATCACTGCTTTTGTCCACACTGAGGATGGAGCTCCCAAGCACGCTGCTTTCTAATACCAATGCTATCCCATTTCTGTTCTCATCCTGCCAAGCCAAGAGCTGGCCAGGCTCTCATCTCAGATCTGAAAGCACCTTCAGCTTTGAGCAGCTTGGCACATATCAAAGAGGATACGTCACACTGGAGAAGGGGAGTCTAGCCCTACTGATGCTTCAATGGCCTTTGCTGCCCACTGCCTGATCTCCCCACCATTTGCTGCATGACCCCATGAGCCCAGAAGCTTATCTTGGGAATCTCCAGTAGATTGTTTGCCTTTTTGCAACAAGAGCAGACAGACGCAGCCCAGAAAGGTATGCAGTTAGATACTTCTGCAGGGCTGGTCCTGCTCTCTTGTCCTGGGATACCAGACACCATAAATACCTGCTGGGTATTTATGAAAGGGTCTCCAGGACCTGCACACTCTTTTCCCACAACACCTACAAGCTAAATGAAAGAAAGCACAGGATTAAGCTGTGGTTCCTCGAGGCTACAGATAAATACGCCAGCATTTCACTGCTTAAGGACAATCCTGAGAGACATGAGCTTGTCCATGTCAGTACAGTGCCAGGAACAGTCACGGATGAGGCCAAGGCCGGTGAAGCAAGTACCTAGCAAACACAGCGGCAATCTGCTGGGACTCACCCAGCACAGTGTCATTAGTGTCCCATATGTAAATGACAAATAGGACCCCTGGCCTCTCTGAAGAACAGCATTGCCGCGTCCTGGCAGGATTTATGCAGTTTCTGACGATAACCAGCACAAACTGGGGTGCAAGTGAAAATCTCAGCACAGGTTTTCAACCAGCAGAGGCCAATGCTCACCACAGTTATGCCACCCCAAAACCTTCTGATGAAACTCTGGCCTTCCTTAGGAGACCCAGAATTCAACTCAGATGCAAGGGGCTACATTGGCTTTCCATGGGATGAGACACTCCCCAGGGCAGCAAACACATTTTGCAAGACTCTTCTGACCTGGTTCAAGGCTAGCTGAATTTCCAACACGCACACAATAGCCAAATTGCTCACAGGATTGGGATGAATTAGCACTAGTCAACTCAGACTCTACCTCTTACCACAGCCCCAGCGAGGATGCACCAACTCCTGGTTTTGGAGGATTACCTTTATCTAGAAAAAACTCACAAGACAAGCAAAACCCAAGCTGATGTTCCTGCCCCACTCTTTAATTTTCCCTTGGGGGCTGTGATTCATAACCAGCTGGTTTTGTTCTGTTAATCTCAGATGACATGGGGGACAAAGCATTTTGGAGGTCTTCCTCCATCCTCACAGCCCTGGACAAGCAGCTGCCCATTGACCATGCCAAGCTACAGCTTGCTGGTCAGATGCCATAGATCTTCATGTATGAAATCCTACAGCCTAGACTCTTTACTGAAAGCTGGGTATTGCAGCATTTTGTAATCTTCTCTCTTAATCCGTATTATCGTTGCTATTGTGGGTGGGAAGCGAGATGAACTCATTCACAGGGGTAACGAGCAGCAATATTCCCCTCACCAACTCCAGGCAGACGTTAATATATGTATTAACCCTAGTTTAAAAAAAATCCCAGAGATATATCATGACTTCCATCCAGAGCTTTAACATCCTCCAACTCATTTCCCCACAAGCAGCTCTGATTCATCCCTGCTTCTGATCACGCAACAGAAAGCATTGAGTGATCACACCAAGCCTTGCCCCTTTAGGGTTGCTGGCTGACTCCCAGCTAAAATCAGTTCAGTCCTCCTGACCTTGCTGCCCATGCTGCTATACTCAAACAGAGCTCACACTTATCCTTATATCAGGTACTGCTGAATGAACATTGCTCAGGTGCCAGACAAAGAGCCTGCCAAGCTCAGAGCAGAAGGGATTGAGAGGACGACACAGAATTACCAGGCATCAGCATTCGGCAAGCAAGCAGAGAACATGCTGATCTATTTTTAATGGTACAATGCAAGTGCTTTACAAAACGATGTGTCGGGGGAGATTCTGCCCAGTCAGAGATTTGCATTGGGGTTTTTTTCAGCAGCAATCAACTCCTCTTGGTGCATGGGAGGCATTTTGTCCCTTCACCACCCCACAGGATCATTCAGAGAGCTCCAGCTCAGTTTCAGCTGGAGACTCATCCCTCTGGGTCACCTTCCTGCCCTGCTGCGTCCTTTTCACTTTCCACCAGAAGAACTACTCCTGAGGTAGGCAGCCAGTAAGGTGTAAAGGGGAACTCCAGGCTTGCTTGGCATCTGGTCTTAGCCCCACTGAGCCAGCAGAGCTGCTAAGAACACCCCTGCAAGGTCCACTGACAGCAGCAAAGCAGTTAACGTGGTTTTTCAGAGGCTAACTCACAAGTCAGCAGTGCTGGCACCCTCTCTGCACCAGCCCTCTACTCAACAGCCTCAAGTGCCAAGTGAAGCTCAGGCTGTGCCTGTCCGTTCCCCATGCAGGGCTGCCAGCCAAGGCAGATGAAGATGGCATGAATAACTCCACTCAAGCTACGGCTCAAGGAGGACCAGGCTGCCATCGCAAGCTTGGAAAGGAGGGTTGTTAGAGGCAATGCAAAAACAATCAGATGCTGTAGATACTTCTTGGTTGCTTCTTTTCAACAGCATGCCTCAGAGACTGATGGACTCTCTTTGTCTGCAGCAAAGATTGCCTGGTGTTACCCAGGAGGGGCTGGATTTCAATGGGAGATGTGTGATTTAAGCAGAAGCAGGTTTAATGTGTGCGAAGGCCTTGACTTGCTTGACAAAAAAAACCCCTGCAACCATCTAATAAACAGACTGAAATTTCTACCAGAGCTTCTGCTGCATCAGCTGAATTACCATGTGCTTTAGACAGCAGCTCTCCTCAAAGGACTAAATCCCCTATTAAAAGGAAGAAAAAAGATGAGATGAAAAGAGGTGGATGTGTACACACCATGCACCTACGTGCTGGATGAGTAACTTGGGTCAGCAGAGACGCACCGGGAAGATGCACTGCATCATTAGCAGGGCTGGAGGACACATGCTGCGGAGGGGAGGATGCCAGGTCATGCTGTCATTGGAATCTCCGTACAGGATCAAAGCTGTGGTCCATCTAGTTTCATGTCCCCTCACCATCACTGCCTAATAACAGGTATTTTACAAAAGCCTGGGAGAAGCAGGATGGTGGGTATTTATGGAGTAGTCATGGATTAATTTAGCTTGAAAGGGACCTCAGGAGCTCATGTGGTCCAGCACTCTCTCCCTCAAAGGAGAGCTAATGTCAATACCAGAACAGGTTGCCTTGTCATTCTGGTCACCAAATGACTTGTTGCCAGTCATCAGGAGGCTCAGAAATTATGTTCCCCACAACTCAGCATGCAGAAATGCTGCACAGAGAGCCCCTTTTGCAAATTGATATGGCATTATAAAGGGCTCTAGAGACATTCCTGAAGAACACAAGGTCTCTGCCCCAAGAGACCTGAAGGCTTGGTTTAAAAAAGATAAAATGAAGGCAGGCAAGTCATGCATGCACACATTGGGGTGGGCAAACAGGAACCATGAGGGCTTTCCACACACAATAAACAATGTGGGAAAATGCGTAAGAGTGGGAAAGAAAGAAGGAAACATGGAAGGATTTCTAGCCCCAGATAGGTTGCTGGGATGCTCTTAATTTGATTCAATGCAAAATGCATCACTTATTTCACCTTCATGCAACACAGCCCCTGCATTTCTGTGCTGTCAGTCCTCCCTGCTTGTGCTATGAGACTCTTCATGTACTGGACCAGTTTCCAGTGAGCACCTCCAGGTTCTCCTCCAGTCCCAGCCTGGCTACTATAGCACCTACCTTCTGAAATGCTGATCCTTCCAAGGCATGATGCAAACAAGTATGACCTGTTACTTTTGGAAACCGGAGGTCTAAAGAAGCATAAAACCCTACAGAAGCTCTGGGCAAAGCAAAGGAAGAAGCTCCCTGCACACCAACCTAGATTACCATGTCCAGCTGTGCTTAGAAAACCTCAGAGGAGAAGCCAAATAGCAAAGAGATGGAGCAAGCTATCCTACAGGAGCCATTGGCACTCTATTGGCATAGGCTGCACAGAGCTCTGTTCCAGGCATGGTTCCCTAGCATTGAAGTTTCTGAGAGCCAATGGAGCTTCTCAGACAGCACAGGCTGGGGTAGAAAGTCTATAAACACCTCTGGTAAGAAGGGATGAGACCCTGTTTTCCTTTCCATGACCTCTTGCTAAAGAAGAGACAGGACAGCCAGCCCAGAGCTTGGTATGTTCCACCATGGTCTCAACTGCTGGTCTGCTTCTGGCACAGCATCTCTTCCACAGGGATGTGACACATGCCATGGTCTTCCCCTCCATCAGAGGAGCAAGCAAAGCCACCAGGGCATCACTAGGGTGCAATACACCACCCACTGTCCCTGTGGGAACCTGCACTGCCACTAATTGAGCCACAAGCTCTGCCTGGCTTTGAGGGCAGCCCCTGATACCATTAGTGTAGAGCATCTTGCACAGTCAGTTTTTACCCCCTCACGTTCCCCTGGCTGTATCATAATCCTGCACACAAATTATACCCAGGTCTCCTGAGCAAGCCTGAGAAAATCTTGAGCAGAGAGCTTGTTTAGTTTCTTATCTGATAAATGCCCCCAGGCCACTCACCTCCCTTCCCCAAGCTTGCCCATAATTGCATCAGGTGCCTCCTTCCCAGTCGGCATCAGGTGGGACAGGTGTATCTTCAGAGAAGAAATGTAAAGCTTGAAAAACAGGTTTTAAAACCCAGAGGGCATGGGGATGCAGAGGAGCCCGTTGAATCTTTCCCCACGGAATGACAGCATTACTGCTCCAGCTGCAGGAGCTCCTCTGCATAGCAGCAGGGAAAAGAGCGGGGTGAGACCCAGCTGCTGTGCTTGGAGAACAGAGAGCACCCATCTGTGTCTGCAGCCATCTCGCCCTTATCACTGCCATTAAACTAACAGCAGAGGGCAAAAAGGTCTACAAACTCTGCTAGTGCAACCTCCCCACTGTCCTACCAGGCAGGGAGGACGCAGCATCCGCAAGCTCCTTCTCTTAGTCACCTCCTTCGCTACAAGACTCATTTTGCTGGAACTGTTTCAGTATGATGGCAGCATCCTACAAGCCTGCACCATAAATCAAGACTGCCAAGTGCTGGAGCACCTCCTTTTCCTCCTTTCATTCCTGATAGTGTTAACATGCTCTGCACCTGCCTGCACCCAGGGCTTTGGGAGCTGAGCTGTGCATGGGAGAAACTAACCTCTGATCCCTAAGAACAGCCTCGCTTAAAGGCAGAGAAATACAGAGAGGAAAAGCACCTACATAACACACTTCTTGTCTCTTACGTAGATTAAAGCGGCTGGTGCAGACGTAAGAGGTAGGGATGGAGTGGGGACTTGCCCATACTGATGCTAAGATAAGTCATTTCAGAAATCCAGAGCCACAACAGGTTTCCAGTCTTTAGGGAGGTCTTTTGGGGGGATGTGGCTGCAAGGGGAGATGCTAGTTTTCTCCCACCTCCGAAGATCCAATTCAGCAGTATGAGACGGGGAGTATGCAACGTCCTACCCAGCCCTTGGGGGTATTTTGGTAGTAATAGTGGCATTGAATTTAATTTTCGATGAATTTAAGCTCTCTAAAGGCAGGCATCTCAGTGGCTTTCTCATCAAGGTGCATGTCACCCAGCAAAAACATGCTCTGCAGACAAAGACAGCGCCGTATTTGCAGGGATAATCTCCATGCAGAGCCCCCAGTGAATGCTCCTAAGGACTCTGGCCACCTTGCTCAGCTCTCCCAAGCATAGCTGCAGTTAGATTTAAACAGCAGTGCTAGATCCACGTTTTCCTTCCCTACTCCCTGCGTTGTGTCAAGGCAAGGACAATTGAAAGCCATGGGGGTTATATCTGTTGGGTTAAAAGCCTTTTGATGTGAGGTGCTGCCATCTCAGCTTGGAGACCCTTCAGCCCAAGGTTTGTGCTTCTCAAGCACGATGCTGATGGGCTGAGGGCAGGAATTTCTGCCTACTGCCATTGCAAAGAGGCATTTGGGCATCCATCTGCTGCTCATGCACCCAACTGTCCTCTCTGGTGTCAGGTGTTTGGGCAGTCCTACACATCCAGTTCTGCCACCATGGCTGTGCCAGGTAAAACCGGGGACAAGACACCTGCAAAGTCCTGGCAGGCACTTTAAATTCCCAAATACTTCCAGCTATGGCTGGGAAGGTTTTCTCAGTGCTGCAGTTTATTTCATTTTGGGAACCATTACAAGCAAACTCAAAGCAAGCATAGGAACCCCCATCCAGATCCCAAACCCTGACAAACCTCTTCTGCAGGGACAGTCCTCCTGGCACAGACACCCTCCGACAGCACGAGCAAACTGACATCTGACAGAGGCAAGGCCAAACCCATAAGCACCAATTCCCATGCATCAAGTCCTTCCGAAAACAAAGCTCTTCACAGCCGCGTTTGGGTGCGTAGGCAGCTGTGCCCCTATCCTTTCACCTCAGCGCAAGAGGATGAGAGAGACAATGCAAGCAAACGTTAAACACCACTCCACGGGCAAGCTGCTTTCAAGGTTAACATGGCCCCTGGACTGCCAGGCGCAATCCTCAGCGCTACCTGTTCAGGGCTTTTTGGGTACCCCGACGATCTCCTGTGAGGGCTCTGCCTTTATACCCCAAATCAGAAGGAGATCGAAACCCCTGGCAACTATTCCCAGCGCACTTGTCATCATTAGCTGCTTGGGATGGTCTTCTCCACACACGCTTCTGCAGTGCCCAGCTCCCACCAGAGAGCTGTTGATAACCACCGCAATATGGAAGATAAACGCATCTGTGGCTAGAAAAATCCAAATATCCTTAACAGGACAGCATTGCACCGCGTCCTTCCTTCTAACGAAACCGCAAATTACTGACCTGTGCACAGAGCTCCCCCAATGCAAGCTGAAGCACTGACATCAGCTTTTGCTGTTGCTCAGGAATTTAATTCTGGGGGAGGAGAATAGGGAGGGGGGAGCAGGAAGGAGAGGGAACTTATTTATCAATAAGGGAAATAACCAGGAATCTTTAAAAACAACCAACACTCAGCACAGAAAGCGACATTTACCACTGTGTAATAATTGGGAGGGGGTGATCAATCGGTCCATGCACATTAGGGGAGGTGGAGATCAATCGGTCCATGCACATTAGGGGAGGTGGAGAGGATTATTTTAAACGGGCAGCTTAACTCATTAATCGCTAGCAGTGCCTTTGGAGCTTCAGCAGTGAAGTGTTGCATGAAAACCCCCGCTGCTGAACACATGCCGGCTTCGTTTAAACGCCAAGGACACAGGGCGACACTCCAACCTCTTTCATCATCAGAAAAACCACAGCGCTGTTAACACCGACTCCTCAAACACCAGCCCTCAGCCCCCGAGAGAAAACCCCTCGGCCCGCGATCCCCGGCCTGGCAGGACAGCGCGCATTCCCGGCAGCACCCCAAACCCCCTCCTCACCTGCACCACCGCCGCCCGGCAAGCGCACACCGCGAACGCAGGGTGGGATTTTCAACACTACCACCCCCCGAAAACAAGCGCAGCGCTCCCGACATGCGCGGCCGCGGAGCGCCAGCCCCCCCTTTCCAATCCCCGCGGCGCAGCCCGCTGCAGGGCTGCTCCCTCCTCATCCCCAGCACCCCCCTTCATTTTTTTCCTTGCACCAGAATAATTCCAAGCCCCCCCCCAAAAAACACCCAAACCCCTCTATCTATATACATTCTATGCACATCTATAGGCGTACATGTGTAGGTGTATGTTTTCGCGCTATCCACCGGCGCTGGGCTCGATGCCGGCTCCGCTCCGCACATGCGAGCGCGCTGCACCGCGCCCCCCTCTCCCCCGCACCGTCCCAGTCCTCCCCCCCATCCCCTCCCCTCCCCGCGGTCTCAAGGACATCGATAGGGGCTGCACTGACCCGGCGCGGCGGGCGCGGACGGCCGCGCAGCTCCGCGGGCTGTCCGCTGGCGCGGCCGCTGCCGGCGCCGCAGGGCCCGCATGCCGCGGCGGGCGGGGAAGGGATGGGGAGCGGGGAGGGAGGGGGCCGCTCCGCGCTGCTCCGCGCCGCTCCGCCGGGAATGCGCCGGCGATGAGGTCATGCCTCGGGAGTGGGGGGAGGGAAAAAAAAAGAAGGGGGAAAAAAGACAGCGTTGACGTCACCCGCAGCCAATCAGCGCGGACGGCGCAAGGGCAGGGTGACGTCAGCCCCGCGGGCGCGGAGCCGCGCGCAGGGAGCGGGGATTGGGTCCCCCCCCGCACCGGCCGTGCGGAGCCCCGCGGGTCTCGCCACTGCTCCCCCCCGTGGCGGATGGGCTGCGCAGTTGGCTCCCACGCCTGGAGGTTTTGGAGCTGCTGGAGAGTATCCAGTGGAGGACCAGAGAGATGGCCAGTAGTATGGAGCATCTCTCTCGTAAGGAGAGATTGCAGGAGCTGGGCCTGTTTAGTCTAGAGAAGAGGAGACTGAGGGGGGATCTCATTAGTACGTATAAATATCTCAAAGGTGGTTGCCAGGAGGATGGTGCCAGGCTCTTCTCAGTGGTGCCCAGTGACAGGGCAAGGAGCAATGGCCATAAACCAAAGAAGTTTCACATGAACATGAAGAACTTCTTTACATTGAGGGTGGCAGAGCACTGGAACAGGCTGCCCAGGGAGGTTGTGGATTCTTCCTTTCTGGAGATATTCAAAACCCATCTGGAGGTGTTCCTGTGTAAGCTGCTGTAGGCGGCCCCGCCTTGGCAGAGCAGTTGGACTAGATGATCTCCAGAGGTCCCTTCCAACCCTAATGACTCTGATTCTGGGTGATGCTCTCTTGTAAGGAGATGGATTACCCCATGGAAAGAGTGGCCTGGGCAGCAAAGAGGTTTCTTGGGGTGACCCTCCTGGCTGCTGAGGTTCCCAGGGGACACCTCCAGTGCCACAATGCTCCTGGCAGAGAACACGCTTTTGTGTATTTTCGGTTCATCACTGATTCCCAGGCTGCCCTTCTGGCCTGATGCAGGCAATGCTGAGCTTGGAGCTCTCCTGCAGGCAAGGCCACCCTCCTGCCTGCAGTTCACCTGTCGCTCTGCCCGCCTAAAATGCTCCACTGCTGAGCTTGGGCTGTAGGGTGGCTTCTGGGACAGCATTGCAGGACCCACTCTCTCTGAAGTGCCAAGCAGGAGAAGGACAGAGGTAAACATCTTGGAGGACGACATGGCAAAGAGTGGCCCAAAAGCTGGGAGCTGGGAAAGCCTGGCCTAAGGGTCAGCTCCTGGCTGGATGGGGTGAGCTCGCCTCCATCCCTCTGCAGTGCCACAGAATAGCCAAGCGGCTGGTCTGGCTAATGCAGCAGGGTTTTTCTGTCCTTGGCCCTAGCCTGGCAGCTCTGGCTTAGAGAGGGATTAGGGTTTAGAAGCTTAGGTTTTGCTGGCGCTTAGGAAATCAAGGGAACCTTCCTCCCTGCCGATACAGATGCCGGATGTTTTAAAATTAACTCTCATCTACCCAGACATGCAGCCAGCCACTTGCTTAAGAAGGGCGTTGAGCTCCCACAGTTACTGGCAGCAAAATCTCTGCCAGAAAGGTTATTTCTCATGGATCATCAGAGGTATAAAACCCTGGGATCCCCACTGCATAAGCAGAAAATCAGCTCACCCAAAGCTGTCGGCAGGGAAACCTTTGCAAAATCAGGGCCACTGTACCAAAATGGCATGGATTTTCTACCCAGTTACCATAACCAGTGACAAGATGTTGGAGTAGCACAGGCTCTTGCTCCTTTAGTGGCTCTGAAGGACTTGGTCCTGATGGGAGCAGGAACATACCCAGCATGGCTGGAATGAAGCCGGAGTCTTTCTTTCATTCTGCCTTTCCTGCTGGTTTTCCTGCCCAGCTCCCTCCTCACAGCTGTGCGAAGCTCTCCAGCTGGGAAAAAACTGGGAAGGACTCCTCTTGCCTCAGCTTAGGGCTGTTACCTTCCCTGCTCAACACCCCTTTTTAGAGGTAAAATATTGAAAAAGAAGGGGAAAGGAATGAGTTTGAAAATCCCAAAGCTTCCTAATAAAAGCTGTTACCTAGGCAAAGAGCCACGAGCTCACGAAGCCTGCTGAAGGAAGAGGATTTAAACAGTTTCTTTCCAAATCCCAGTTAAAATCAATGTTGCCAACCGTGGGCCTGGCATGCTGCTGCCACATGAGCATCCCAGACTGGCTGTTGGGAAGATTGCTCGCTGACTGGACAGTGGCATAGTGCAAGGAAGGAGTGTGAGGAAGGAGATGGGAGCAGGATGCTGGGCTGGCTATACGCAAGGGATGGGGAGGTGGTGAGGAAGAGACACAGAATGAGGTGTCTCGAGGGACTGCCAGGCACCTGACTTGGACTGTTCATTCCAGAAAGAGGCCGAGCTGAGCTGCCTCTTGAGCTTTCATCTCCAGCAACTTCTCCTCAGCCACCCATACGTTTCCCCTGGTGCATCCCTCTGTGATGGGGACATGGGAGATTCAATCCATACAAAATCCCTAATAGCAGCAAACAGGAGGAGATGTTCCATCAGGGCTGGGGACCAGTGTGATGCTGGTTCTTACGGCTGGCTATAGCAACTCCACACCCACGATCCCGGCATCTCTCCCACACCTGGTGCATCTGTGCAAGGCCTCACTGCAGCCAAGCGCCTGGTGGGGAGAAACCAAAACAAATGATTCACTGCTGTTAAACTGCTCCCAGGATTGCAGGGGACGGGAGCAGGTGGTGAGGGAGGCTTGCAAAACCTCACCTGCCTCCCAGTGCCGGAAGCTAAACCTACTTAGATCCCAATCCTGCTCAACTTGAAATTCTGGCATCTGGGTGTGGACCTGTGGCTACGTGGAAGAGGGCAGCCAGCCTGAGCGAGGGCAGAGAGGGGGGCACACCGGCTTGGCTCTGGGTGGCTTGGGCTCACTGACCAGGGGAGCAGCATCTCTACTTTCCCCATGGGAAATTAAAGCAGGGAGAGCCAGGGTGATGCTGCTACAGTCTGGCAGGCAGAACAAAGCAGCCTCATGCTCGAAGCTCCCATCTACCAGATGTGAATCTATTGTCTCAGCCCCAGGGCCAGCATCCTCCCCCTCCCCATTACAACCATCATGAGCCGACCAAAAAATTATGCAGCAAGTTGCTTACTGCTACAGGAATGTGCTTTATTTCAGGTAAAGCACTTAAAAAATAAATTGCCCTACTCTGTTTTTTCCTTTCCCAGATTTTAGGTGCATCCAAAGATGGATTGCATCCCAGCTACATGTTTCAAGCGCAAGTTATGCTTGTACACATAATAGTTCTTGTTAAAATGTTTTCCAGACCCTTAATTACCATGGCAAGCCAAGTACAGAAGAGCACAGTGGAGCCTCCTGCATCCTACAGGGATTAAAATTGGAACCTGATCATGAAGGAAACTAAAACTAGGAAAAAGAAATTGCTGTCAAACCAACTTTCTTACCTGTCACAAAGGACGGACTTTTTGCTAACCTGCAATTACTTTAAATGGCCAAATAATTTTTTTTTTAACCCTGCCTGATGTTCAAATGCAGTTGCTTGAGCTACCGGCTCAGCCAGTATCCTGTCAGCCTCGAGCCAGCAGCACCGGCTGTGGCACAGGGCACTGTATTTTCACTGAAGAGGATGCTGGCACCTTGAAACTGTGCTGATGGCTTATCCAGCATTAACACTTGGGCAGACGTGGCTCCACTTCCACCAAGTGTGGCTGTTTCTGCATGCATGTGTCTGTCACCCTTGTAGCAGCATTCCAGAGTAGGGCATGGTGAGGATGGGGTTTACCAGTCTCTGTGTCACCCTGTTTGTAAAGAAACCTATTGATTGTGGTGAACTGTGCATCCCACCGAAGGAAGGGATCACTTCCCTCTTTGGCTTCTGCCCATGTACTCCCTAGAGGCAGGTTTCCAGCTGCCTCACCCCAATGGCTGGGATGGAGCCCAGCAGATTCCCAGTGAATCCCAGCATGCCACCTTCCTCCTACAAAGCCCAAAATGATGTCACTCCGTTAGTGAAGAGAGCTGACGTGCTTGAACAGGCAAAAGGCACTTGCAGTATCACCAGGCAGCTGTGTTTTCCACATAGGGGCTGCCCTGGATCCGTCTCCATTTCCCCAACAAAAATACCTGCCTGTGCACAGTGTGGCTCAGCACTCACATAGAGCTGCAGGGCACAGAGCTGCGCATGCACGTCGCAAAAGCAGCTACCATGCAATTAACTGCAGAAGTAGCAGGCTGGAGGGCTGCGTGCTGTGCCATTCAGCTCGGCACATGCTGCAGAAGCATTCATTCCGCAGCTCTGACTGTGCCATGAGGCACTCCTGCCAAAGGGAAAAAGGGAAAAAAAACCCCATCATACATTGAATAAAATCCCTCTGATTTCCTCTGCCCAGGGCAAGTCTGAAAAAACCTAGGCAGGAGTATGGAGATGTGCCAGATGTGAGGCACAGTTGCTGAGTACCAACATGATGGGTCAAAGTCAGGGGATGGGAGGGGTGCAGGAGCAGGAACTTTGCACCAGCATGAAGCGATCACGCCAGAGAAGCTGAGGTCAATGGTAACAGCTAAGCTGTGCAGAGGCTTTGCAGTAACACCCCTCAGGTGCAGGGAGCGTGACTGCTCCTTCACCCCAGTGCTGAAACAGTGTGCTATGTTGGCACATATACAGGTTTGCCCTGGGCAGCGAGGGTAGGTAAGTGGCTTTGCTGTGCTTAGGAGCCATCTGGGGTCACATTCACTCCTTTGAAGGCAGTGGGAGAGGGATGAGGACAGGGACAGGGGACGGGGAGAGACACCAAATGGTTTTGTTTCAGTGTATCCAAGTCTTCAGAAATAATCCCTGCCCAGTGCTCTGGGACGAGGCATAGTCTTTCTTCTTCATATGTGAATTGAGGATGGGAAAACATTATCCTGGCCCAGAAGGCAGCACAGAGTTAGGCTCCATGCAAGGATCCATTCGGTCTAGACCCCTTTTCTCTACCCCCACGCTGTTTTTTGTTAGGCTGCTCACCAGTTGCTAGGATTTTTTTTGTTTTGTGTTTTGCTTCAATCATTTCCACTGATGAGAGCATCTGCTGCCATCTGTGCCCCCCTCTCCTCCCCCCCGGCAGGGCTGCGCACTGCTGTGGTTTGCCTGCGGAGCCAGGCTCTCCTCGCTGCCCAACCTGCGGCGCGTATTCTGTGCAGTCCTGCCAGAGCACAAGGATGGAGAGTAGGGGAAAAGCAGCTCAAGCAGTGCCCTGCTCTTCCCCTGTATCCATCAATCATATCTGTGCACTGCTGCAATTGCACCAGTTGCAGGACCCCCATGGTGCCAAGGTCTCAAGCAAGCCCAAGACCTGGTGGCAAGAGCAAGGCTGCAGTTCCTTCTCTGACAACAGATGAGATCGTTTTTGAAGGGTGAAGGGACTTCGGTAATGTCACCCAGGACATCAGCACGTGGCTGGGAAGAGGCCAAAGCTGCCACTTGCAGGCAGTGTGACTCTGCCTCCTGGTCCACAGAGCGCCTGGGAAGCAGGGTTATGAGGCTACGTCTCAGTGTTGGGTTTTGCTGGTGGCTCACACGCCTCACAGAAGGATAGAAGTTGCCATTTGCATCTCTAACTGTTAATTTGAGTATCCAGGCTGAGGGCTGCTCCAGCCCTGACTCACCACGCTTTGCCTGCAAGCTCGGCAGCTCACCCTCGGTGTGGGAACTGGTGAATGTCGGTGCTGGGCTGGAAAGTTGTTACTTGAATTAACTCCAGCTCGCCACTATCACCAACCCCTAGACTAGGAGAGCTGCGGGGTTGCATTTACCGACCGAACTGAATCAGTTCACCCCCGCTGGGATTCCGTGCGCTGCTGCCTGAGAACTGGCTCGGCTGCTCCCCTGACCGGTGCTCGGCAGCCGGGCAGCGGCACGGGCGAGCGCTGAGGGTTAAAAGTGTGCAGGGTTTGCTCGCTTGCAGGCAGACACCCGGCCCGCACCCACCTCTCCCTGCCGGTGTAGAGGGTAAATGTGTAACGGCGCCAGGCCCTTGTGTGACGCACACATCCCGTCTGGCACAAGGGGCACGTCCCTGTAGGGGGCTGGGGCTGCCACCTTGCTCCCACCCGCCTCTGGATGGTTTTAGGGCGCAGGAGGCAGCCTCACCCCGCGCTGCCTCTTGCCTCGGGTAGGGGCTTGCATCTCCTCGGCGGTGGGGCTTGGCGGGGGGCGAATGCCGGCTGCTCGGGATGGGCGGGGATGGACCACTGCTCCCGGCAAGATGCCCGAAGCCTCCTGGTCTGACCAGAGGCCGCGGAGACGAGCGGCGTGACAGCGAGCTGCTGGCCGCGCTGAAGCGGTGTAAGGGGGCCCTCTGCCTGCCTCCAGCAGCAGGGCAGCTCCAGCTCGGCTCAGGCAATCCGGCTCCTTCCTTCCCTCCGCAACCTTCTCCGAGGCGCTGGCGCTGCCGTGACGGACCCCTGAAGCTATTTCCTCGCCGGGCTGAACGAGCCCTGCTCCCATCCCATCTCCTCCCCAGGCACACGTGCCCCTCGCCAAGCTCGGTGGCCTTTCACTGCTCTCACCCAGAACACCTTTCGTTACCAGGGGCACAAAGCCAGCAGCAGTATTTTAGGCACAATCTCATAATGTCGACTGAAAGGGAACAATCACTTCGCCCTTCTCCATTTTTTCCCTCTAGCTGAAGAAAAAACAAACCGAAATCCTCTTCAAGCTGTCAAGCTTAGTTTCCTGAAGGAATACAATTAAATCTCTATATGACAACGTGACCATCAGTTCTTCCCCATCAAAAGAGGCTTCTCAAGCAGCGTTTGGCTGTTCCTCTCTTCCACCCCCTCCTCTCAGTTTTCCTTCCCGCTGTTGAGTGCAACAGAGGCTGCAGCTTCGCAGCCAAAAAAAGGTGTGATTTGAGAGCGTGGCGCGACGCGAGTGGCAGAAGTGAAAAGGCAGAGAAGCAACCCTTGAAAGCCTGCCTTCTGCTGCATTGGGTGTCAGCCTTGGCAAAACCTGAGCTTCCAGAACTTTCTTGCAAAATTAAAAAAGAAAAGAAAGAAAGAAAAGGCAAAAAGCACAAAGCAATCGCAGGACCTGGCAGATTCGGCTGCTGATTTTCTTTCCCTTGTTTCTTCAGAATGAACAAAAGTTCATTCTTTCGCTCAACAGCACAGTCGGTGCAATCTGGGATGTACCTGCCTGACATTATATGAGGATGCAGTTTTGCCATCTTAATTTGGGGTTATCAGGCAATGGCAAATTGGAATGAATATTTGGAAATCTATCTTCCCCCCTCCCTTTTCTCCATTTGGGGAGTGCTTTCCTACTGAGTGAGTTTGGAAGGACTCCATTAAAATAAAAGGGAGAGGAGGGGAGAGCACAGGGGCTTTGCTGCTCCCAGCCCAGGGCTGCATGTGGAGCTGAGGTGAGGGCTGTGGTGAGGCTGAGCAGTTGCCTGGGATCAATCATCCCATCCTCCAATGAAGGGGTTACTGCATGCTCCTCTGCTACCTCTTTGTGTCCAAGGCAGGTCTGGGTGGGCCTTTGCCCTGCTACAACACAACAATTTCAGCGTTCACACCTCCTATAATGTGTGCAACAAATGATAAATGTGATTGTTACTGATAATAGCCCACCCTCTCCATCCCTGATGGTTTATGCATGCAAAAATGCTGCAGAGTCAGTTCAATATCTCTCCTGGTTCATTTAACCAGCATCCGTTTTCCTTGCAGATAAAGATGGTCTGTCAGGGGAAGGGATGATGGTAAACTCATTTGTCACACTTGTTAAATGTAGGAAAGGCTGACTTTGGGGCACTTCCAGTTTTGTGTCAGCTCTGCCTTTAGCTGAGCAGCTCTGTGCCTGCATGCCAAGCAGGGTGGCCCTCTTCTGTGTGACACCATCCCTGCAAGACTTCATAGATTCAGAGGGTCTCTGAATGCAAAAGTACTTACCCATCCTACCGGGCTTGTGTTTGGGCTGCAAAGCTTGAGAGGTACAATGGGCACCTGGATGCTGAAGGATTTTGAAAACAAGTCTTTGGAAACTGCCAGCATGAGCTCAGTGCAGGTATAGGAAAAAGGTGATGCAATCTAACCTCCGTGCTCCTCCTAACCCTTGGAGGATTTCCAGGTGACTAGTCTGGATCTTGCCTAAACTAGCACTGTCCCAGCAAGCTTTAATTTGCTCCAATTATCAGGTGCCAGCTCAGGGTGGCTGCAATGTAAGTCATTTTGGCTGCACTCTCTTGGGAGGCATTGCCATCAAGAAAGGCCACCTCCTTCCTCTGCAGTGGACAAGGACTGGATACATCTCCTAGAGATGCTAGGATGAAAATGCTGATGGTTATGACCCCTCAGATCTTGTTTCAGGGCAGGAAACAAGAAATAATCAAGGGAGGTTGTGAAGAGTCTTGACCTCTGGATGAGTGATCATAGAGCAGTTCATGGTCGAGATACTTCACAGGGCACCATGCACGGCACTGCCGGAGGACACTTCAGTGTAAAACAATCCCCTGGTCTGGACTAGTATGGAAATGCCCTCCAGTAAGTGAGGAGTAGATAGGACTGCAGGTCCTTCTGCCCATAGCTTCCCTCAAAAATTAAGCCCAGGCAGGGTTAAGGTGTAGAGAGCTGAGCAGGAAGGGTGCTTTTAGAGAAGCACCCTTATGGTCTGTCCCCACTGCTTGCTGTGGCAGAGCCCAGACACAACACATTGATTTAACCACACACCCAGCAGAGCATGAAGTGTCCTGTGACGGCGTTATCTGTTTCTTGCTGCACCTTTGATTTTGTGGTGGGCACAAAGGTGGGCACTGTTGCCTCCTCCCAGTTCTATGGCTGGTTTGCAGCAACTGGTCTCCATTGGCATAAGGAGCCAATAGAGCTGGAAAAAAATGAGGCAGCTGTGGCAGATGAGATGAAATGAAGGGTCAGAGGGGCTGAAAAGCTGTATTTTGGTCCTGGTCTTGCTATTCAGTTGTGGTGTTTTCAAGCCAGGGCGTGTTGATTTGCACCACTGCAGGCAGCTATCAGGAAGGGCTCCGAGCTCCTGCCTTGTTTAGCAGCAAATGTGTGGTGCCTCTGAAACCTGGCTCTCAATAAAGACCCTGGGAAGTGCTGCGGTAGCAGCAGGTTCACGCTGCGGCAATTTATTTCTATCTTCAGTGCTGGTCTTTGTAGGGGAGAGGCACCTGCCTGCTCAGCTGCCTTTGACTCCTTGCCATTGATCGACCATTGCAGGAATCGCTGAGGTCTCTGCTCTTAAATCTCGATCTGCACCATCCTTCACAGCTGCATGCTGCCCTGACCTGCAGCAGCATCCCTCACTCCTGCTTTAAATCTCTTCCAAGCAGGCACTGGTGACATTAGCATTTTCTCTCGTCAGCTGGTAGGGACCTGGAGCACAGCCCTCCGGAGGAAGGAATTAACCCAGCAGCCTCAGTTAGCAGAGGTATCTTTTATTGACCATTTACAGAATACTGTAATACAGAACCTGTTTAGGGGGCTTAGGCGAGTTCTCCAGAAGGTGCCTTCCTTCTCAGCATTGACAGGAGATCCTGAGGAGAAACCTGCCCTGTAACACCTCAGGGCTCCCTAGCATGAACTTCCTAGCACCCTCAGCTCTCCAGGGGTTGGGAGGCGTTTGATCATTGGATGAAATTCAAGAGAGGAAAAGGAAAAGAAACCCCTGTACATCAGGAGATGGTGGGGCGGTCTGCACACACCTGATATGTTGCGAGCCAGCCATGCTGTGGACCCATCCATTGCTGCACATGCCTCCTGCTCAACAAGACCCCACTGCTCCCCAGAGCTCAGCTCTCTGCTGCTAGGCATGCATGGCTCTGGGCTTTGCACACGCTTGTCACATGGCTTGTTGACCATAAAATAAATATTTCTTGGTCTATTTTTCTCCCTTTACATGTGTTGGAGACCCTTTCCTACAGCAGTTCATGTACTGTTTTTGGGGGCAGGAAGGGTATGCTCAGCTGGGCTGATAAACTCGTTTCACTTTTATTTATGTATTTATTCGGCTCTTCTTTTTAGGTTTTTGCAATCAAGGTGGAGTATTGTTTTTATTTTTTTGCGTCCTTGCTACAAGAAACAACTGCAGACACTTCTGGCATAGAGGCATTTTGGCGGTGGCCACTGCTGTTGGCCTTACTCTAGTAATCAGTGAGGGGGTATCGCAGGAAGATGAAGATAAGGATGATACAGAAAGTGGCAAGGGCTGAGCTGGTGATGTTAAAAAGACGGGCTGTCTTGGCATCTTCAACTGCTCCATTTAAGTCATTGAGGAGTTTCTTGTCCCGGACCTGAGATACACAAAAACATAATTAAATTGGGAGACATATAAAAGATAAAGTGTTTCAAGCAACACTCACAAAGCTCAATTCACTTGTAGGGTACCTGTACAGCGGATGAGGGCTGAGCAATGCCTCTTTTCAGTTGAAAGTGTTCGAAGTGTTCAAAATGCTCAAAGCATTCAAGGATAAACACTTTGAAAGTGTTCAGAAACCATGTAGATGAGGCCCTTAGTAACATGTTTTAGTGATGTACTTGGCTGTCCTGGGGTAAAGGTTGGACTTGATGATCTTAAAGGTCTTTTCCAACCTCGCTGATTCTATGATTTGAATGCTTGGGGTGCCGTAAAACACCCCAAGGTGTGGTTTGCATTCCAGTTCTGCTATGGGTTGAGCCTGTGAAGCCAAGCGTTGTAATGCCTGTGAAGCCAAGCGTTGTAATACCTGGGGGCTGGAAATACTTGGAAGCAGAGAAGACCCTTTCTTCTCATAGCTGTTACCAGCCAGGCAAACCAGGTTCCTATGGCCTCTGGGGTGGGGCAGTGTTGTTTGAGCCAGAGGATTCATAAAGGAACTGAGATGCCATCATGCACCCCATGCACATGGGCATTCAAGCGCATATCATAGCCCTCTGGCCCTGCAGCCCCAGAGTTCACCTCACCCATGCCACGAGCAAGAGGTCTGGCTGCAGTTCAGGTGTGCATCCCCATGCCTCTGTCTGCACTGAGGGGCTGCGTGGGTAAGCACTGGCGCAGCATCCTACTGCAGCTCCAGGGCTGCGCACGAGCTTCCAGCATATTAAGCAGTCCTGGGTTAATGAGTTCCTTTTGCAGGTCTGATGCAGCTCGTGCAGCGCCTCTGCCACTGGCAGTTTTCAATCTTAACAGCACATTCTGCTCTCTTCATTACCCTGCAGACTGGAACATTCATGAGCTTGCTTCGGGGCAGCTCTGCAGCGGGTAAGGATTGTGCATGCCTGTATCACTGGCCTGTCCCCACCTCCTCCAGGCAGCCATGGCACCAGCAGGCTGTGGATGGCACAGCTAGGCAGTGATGCCACTGAAAGGCAGCAATGGCATTACCAGCAGTGGATGGCGCTACAACCCAGCGGATGGCAGAGCTGGGCAGTGCGTGGCACTGCAAGGCAGCAGATGGCACAGCTAGGCAGCGATGCCACTAGGAGGCAGTGGTAAACAGCTGGACAGTGGATGGCACAGCTGGACAGTGAATACCATTAGCATTACCATTAGTGATGGCATCAGCAGGCAGCAATAGCATCATTAGGCAGAGGATGGCACACCCAGGCAACTGATGGCACTGCCCACCAGCAGCAGTTCATCTGCTTTTTGCTCAGGCTCCATCTCTTCCTAGCAGATGTGTGTCCTTGTCCCTAAATTGCCCCTTCAGCCAGCACTCAGCAGACCCAGGCAGCTGGAGCCACAAGGATTTTGGACAAAGGGACCGGGAGATCCGACCACTCTTCTCTTTCCCATAAAAACCGCGGGGTACCCAGGGGCCGCATGGCATGGCAGCTCCTGCTACGCTGCCTGCTCTGTGGCCAGAGGGTCAAGGCTGCTGGTCCCGTCCCTTGCTGCGCTGCCGGCAGTGCGAGCGCCACCAGAAGCTGCCGGCCTAACGCTAGATGTCGGTGGCAAGCTGAGAGAACCAGCCCCGGAATCCTACCTAGAAATAATGAAAGGCTGTTATGGACCAGGAAGCTTTCCAGAAAGTCTCTGTGATGGATTCAGATCACGTCCTAATGACTTTTTCTCTCTCCCTCCTGCAGTGCTTACCTACGGGGCTGTCCTGAAAGCCTTCTGCTTGCTGGATATTGGGAAGGGCTACTGAAGCCCTTCATTTCCACTGAGCCATGCTGGCTCCTGAGGCCTTCAAAAGCAGACCCTCAGGCAATGTCCTTTCCTCTCACACCAGTGAGGACCTCTCCACAAGCACCCTCCGCTCTTCACTAATCCTAGACTGTGAGTACAGAGGTTGCATCTGGCACGAGGCCTGCAGGAGATGTCACTGGCAGGCACATAGGCAAGAATGAGAGCTCTGCTCTCCTCCTTGTATTAAATCGTGCAGTGCCATGTCCTTGGCCTCTGTTACATCCCGCTCTTGGGAGCCTACAGCTGGAGCCAGGGCCATCCATGTACCTCCATGGCAGGCTTGGCTGTTGCTCCTAGCAGTGGGGATGACCCCTGGGAAGGCAGCAAGCTGGCAGCCTGCACGCCTTTCTGTGTCAGCTGTGTGTCCAGGGTGATGCACCTCTGAAGTTTAGCATCCTCCCAAAATGCCCTGGGCACAGGAGTGCCAGGCAGCTGGCACATCCTCACCCACTGAGAGGCGCAGGGGTCCCTGCAGCCAGAGACCCATGGGTACTGGATTTGGGACAGAAATCTCAGCTGCTTCCCACAGAAGGCTCTTTAAAGCTCTCTCATGTGCTTTCCTCTTCTCAGTGGCTGCCAGATGCAACTATGCAGAGCAAATGCCTTTTGACACTTACTTCACTGTAAGCCACCCTGGAAGAGGTTGCTGTCTGCCACAGGCAAGCCGGTGTTTGGGGTCAAGTGTTTGCCAGGCAGACACAGGTTTCTCCAGCAGACCAGCACAGCCAGAACAGCAAGCTCTGTAACTCTTCCTGCAGCGAGCTGCTTACTTTGCCTTTGTGGGGCCAGTTCCTCTTGGCCTCAGGAGCTCTCTCCCACTCCTCACCTCCTGCTCCTCCTGTCCCCAGGGCACCCTGACACCCTAATTTCCATGTCCTACCCTCTCCCAGCAGCCTCTTCCACCTGACAGTGGCTCACACTCATGATCAAAGCTGTAGCTCTTTCCCACGGCATGCTTCAGCAGCACCTGACCTACCCTTGGCCCCATTCCAGTCCTGCTGCTGATAGGCATCCCTAGTGAGGGGTACCTGGGGCTGCCCCCACCCCAGTGCCACCATTTTCCTCCCAGTTCCTTTTTTTTTGTTCTTCCCATCTCTCCTCTTCCCTCCTGTTTGGGCCCAAATGATGGTTCAACAGCCGCCTTCCGTTCCTGCCAAAGGGCACCCAGCTGCCACCTCTCTCTGCCCCACCAGCTGGTTCCACCTACTCCTGCTGAACCCTGTGTTACATGGAGCTCTGTATCTATCCCCCATCTCTGGTAGTCCCCTGTCCTTTACCTTTCCTAGCTCTCCTCTGTCTGCTCTAGCCTTGGCCACCAACTCCTTGGTCCCTTTCTTCTCCTCCCTTGCTATTTCCCCATACGCATATAGCTTCAGAAGTCACCATCATGCAAATCATCGCTTATTGTCCATTACCATTTATATTGCAATAGGGTCTTTAAGCACCAGATAAGTGCCAGGGTCTCTGCAGCACACAAGAGCAACATAAAGGTGTTTCTCCTTCCAAATCACTTGCAGCCCCTGCCTCCCACATCTCTCCAGCACAGCCTTTCAACCTCTTGCCTCTCCTTGCACCCCCAGATGCTTCCAGATGTCTCCCTTTAATGTCCCACTGCAGCATCTGAGCCAGATTCTGGAGGAGGAACTCTTCTGGAGAGCAGGTAAGTCTTTAAACTCTTTCCCTGCTTTGTCCTAAAGGAGATGCCACTGTCTCTCTCATAGCCCAGCCTCAGCTTTTCCCATTTTCATGCTTCCGTGGCCACCATTATCATAATGTGCTGGCAGCTGGGGCACAAGCCTGGGAAGCTGCTTCCTTCCACAGGTCCCCAAGGTCACCCCCTTACCCCAGACCCAGGGGTGGTGTTTCCTTAGTCACAGACTCTTATCTCATCATCACTTTGACCCTTCTCACCTTGCCTACAATTTGATGGGGGCTTTTGGCCCTGCTTTGCACTGAGATACCTGGTGTAAGGATAATTGCATCTGCTGGCTGCATGGCTTCCCCACGCACCCCAAAGCCTTGTGTGGTGGACCCTTTGGCAATTCCACCTTGGGCAGTGCAGGGCTTACTTCTGATCCAGCTTGGCAACTTCTACAGTTCCTTTCCTCTTCCGTGCCTGGCCTTCCATGAAACAGCCCGCTTTTGTGCTTTAATGTGCAAACCTTTCTTCTTTCTTCTCACATCAGCAGTGGCCTTTCCTCCATCCCTGCTTGCCTGTCACCTCCCTGCTGCTCACCTTGTCCTCCATCATCTCCAGCTCACCTTGCCCTTCAACACATCCAGCATGCTGATACCAAAGGACTCTTTCTCTCCTCCCGCTAACCACCATCCCCTGTCCTTCCTCCCCTTGGGATTTTGCCTTCAGCTTCCTCTCCAAGCCCTCCTTACTGCCTGCTCCTTCACAGCTCCTTCCTCAAATATCACCTCCCCTCTCTCTGCACTGGGACTCAGCCCCTCTCATTTTTAGGAGCAAGGAACTTGTTGTGTGAATAAAAAGCGCTGCCTCAGCTTGCAGGAGACAAATGGTTTATTGACAACAAGCCTAATGAGGCTGTATTTAAGGCAGCCTGGCTTTTAGCATGCAGCCCACAGCTGGTTGTCTGTAAACTGATTTCTGTGCAGAGCTCAGTGTCCCTAGCATAAGGAGCTCTGGAAGGCATCCTTGGGTTTATTTGCTCTGTGAATTGGTCAAGAGCTCTCCACCATGCTGGCACTGGTGTCATGGGGCTGTCATCCCTGCGTTTTACCCACCTCCTTAAGCCATTGCTCCTTCTGAAAAGCAGGCTGAGAGCTTGCCTGAGAGGTCGGGTGCCACAGCTTCTCTGCTTCTCAGGGTTAATGAATAGCTATGGATTTGTGCCCATCTGCTTCCTCTTGAAACAAGGAAGATCAACAAGTGGCAAGAGGGGAAGGCAAACAACCGTGCCCACAGCTGTGTGCTAAGGGCCAGGCAGAGAACAGGCAGGAGAACTCATGTCTCCTGGGTTGCTATCACACTGCATATTTCTGTGGCATCGAGGGGCAGGAAAACTGGAAGCAGCCCTGCAGAATACTGGTGGGGCTTAAAATGCCAGTGGAGCTTCTTGACATCTTCATCTCCACACATCTATAGCAAGGCATCTATACCACTGCTCATCTCAGATCCCAGCTCCTCTGGCATAATGGATACTGGAAAGGATTTGGATCTCTCCAGATTGGACCTCCTAATGACTGAAGTGAGATCTCCTGCCACCAAGCACAGATGCATCATTCATTATTGCTTGGAGCTAGGAAAGAGGGAGGCAGAGAGCTGCCAAATATCAGGCCACGGCATTTACTCCTGATCAAAAGCAACCAAATCCAAAGCATTGCCATCGGAGCAATTATCACATCTGTGCTGGGGTTAAGGTAACTTTAGGGTTACTAACTTCCCTGGTCCTGCTATTTATCTCTTCTCCACCAGCACCAACAAGCTCTTATGGCTGGTTACATGCTTGTGCTCAGGCTGACCTTGAGAAGCCTGAGATGCCAGAAATCACCCCCAGGGAATACGGAGCCGGTGTGACTCTGCTGCAGCTCCGCAAGCTGCATCTGCTGAGGATCTGGCTTGCTACAAGTGTAAATGAAGATGCGGTGTGCCATAGCATTCTTACTCAGAGCACTTGGCCAGGATGTCTGTCACACAGAGTACCTGGCTTGGATGTCACAGTCTCTGCCCTTACCTGATTTCATGTGTTTCTTTGAATAAGAGCATATAAATTCTTTGACTCTGGGGTGGGTTGTTGGTATTTTTTAGTAAATGGTGGTCACCATGAAATAGCATTTCCTTGCAGAAGAGATCTAGAAGGCTGTAGCTCATGCGCAAAAGGCCAGACAGACATGGAGGCACTGCTGGGTCTAAAACCAATAAAAGTGGGCATGGGGAATGAGACAGCTTTATGGTAACATTCAAGTGTACGAGGCATACATCTGTTTTCCAGTGTGAGCTTTATGCTGCTGAAACTGGTGGAGATACTGCAGTGTGCTAAGATATTTAATGAAACTTCTCACGGACTTGGGGGAAGAAGGATCATCATGAATCTGGCAAAAGCAGACGACACTTATGGCAGGGTATTGAAAAAGCTATCTCTGATAATGAAATGATTCCTGAGGTTGTTAGATGTTTCAGTTATTTAAAGGAAAGGTGAAAACCATAACCCAGGAACCTTTTAATGCCATCAGCACACTGATGGCCCTTCAGCCAGGAGCCCTGTGCTGAACCAGTCAAGGACTCTGCAGCCAGACATACCAGAACAGGCTCAGGGAAGGGAAGAGGCTGCTTCCCTCCTCTCCCTCCCACAGCACCTTACTTGGTCTCTACAGAGCACAGGCATCTTAGGAAGGCTGGGACTTAAATATCTGCTGCTCAATTGTCCTTATATTTAATTGCAGAGGAACAAGAAAAGTCTGTTTAAAGGGACATTTGTCCCAGGGTGTTTCTTGCTTCTGCTTTCTCGGAAGTTCTGGGAGAAACCTCACTGACTATAGAAGAGATGAAAACAACAGGCTCCTGGAGAAATAACTCCAACGTCCAGCCTAGCTGGGGTGTTGTGAAGGTTTTTGCAGTAGCTAAGAGTCAGGAAGGATCCCGTCTTTCTCAGCATCCCAGTGATCTTCCCCAGGGCAGATCTGCTGCTGCCCCAGCATTCCTGTTGCTTCCCACCACCCATCCTGACAGCAGCCCATGAAGGTACCTGCCATCCTTTCAGCCACTTGCTAGCTCTGTGCTGTGCCTCTGAGGGACATTTTGTTTCTATTTCCCCCACCACCACAGAGTCACAGCTGCCGGGGAGCTTCAAGACCAGCAGGATTATTTCTACCTGCTCAGCATTACATCTGTTTGGGTATCACCATTATATCCAATCTGCTACCACCTCTGCGGTCCAAAAGTCAAGGCTGGGTTTTGACAGCCATCTTATATTTTTCTTTCTCTGATTTGGAGCAAATTTGACCATTTGCCTTCCCTCATCACTGCTTCTTTTTTGCACAGTGGAGTTTATATCCTCTGGACCTTTGCAGCCAGATGCTGAGCTCATACCTCTGCCCTGGCAATCCCAGGTTACTTCTGGGCTTTGTTCTTCCTTCCGTCTTGCGTCAAGGATAGTGAAGGGTCCAGCCTTGGTGGACCCTTTGTAGGTGGTAGACCCTACTCCATCCTGTCCCCCAGATATTGGGTCAGTCTGGTCCTCAGGCTGTCCTGCCCCTCTGCTAGCTGCAACTAAGGGACCACATCTACCCTGATAGATACGTGCTGTAGCTACTGCCATGTCCTGGTGACATGACACCATTTCTTAGCCTGCTGTAACCATGCCTCTTGCACAGGAAAGATACTGACCATATCTCAAGGCAAATTCAGATGATCAAAGACATGAAAAATACGGAGGAAGTCAGTTTCTTCCATAAAGGGCTGGAAGAGTCGGGGGTGTTAAGGGACTCTCTCCCTCCACTAGTGTTAGGCTGCCGCGGCCTGGATTTGCCCTTGGGTCAGTCCTGATTGTGATGATGCTCAATCCCAGCATGATTTAAGCTATTAAGGGACTTGCCCAGGCAGCAAGGTCCAGTGACACCTGCTACATGGGTAGTGAATGTGTGCTCATCTCCCATCTTGGGGAAGGGGAAACTGAGGCAGGCACCATAATGCCAGTGCTGGGTTTGCCTAGGGCATGGGTCTGCAGACTAGTCCCTGAGCGGTCTCTACCAGAAACTGTGATGGATTCAGAAGCAGCCTCCTTGCAGCTCTGGGCACTCACAGTCCAGCTTGTGGGAGCTGGATGGGGTTAATTGATCTTCTGTGATGAAGCCCATCTGTGCCCTGGCTTTCCTTTAAATGCTGCCTGCCAAAACAAATCAGCTTGCTCCTGTCGGGGCCACCCAACTGCCTCGGGCTCTCTGCGCATCCATTCAGTTACTTTTGCATCTGTCAGTCCAGGAAGGGGAGGGCAGCCCCGGCCCCTCTCTCTGGCAGCCACTGAGGGGCTGCCTGTTTGCTGGGTGCCATCGCTGCTGGGCTGCTCTCCTCTGCAGCTACCGGGATTAACCTGTTCCCATTCCCATCATGGGCTGTGCTCCATGCCACAGCCATCGACATAGCTCTATTTTCCTCTAGATCCGACACTGTGTGAAGCACCCCTGCACCCTCTTCCACCTCCCTGGCAACCTGGGGCTTGTTCTGATGATGCTGGTAGGTCTCCAGGGCTTGCCTTGGGATTTATAGGGCTCGGAAGTGGTGGTGGTTGGGAGCAGCTGGCCACCAGCTGGTGTTTTAGTTAGAAAGAGGGCAAGAATTAAACAGGCAGGATTGCCCCACGCCCTGGCAGTTTCTCCCTTGCTGCAACTTGCCAGGCTCCAGCTGATCCCTGCCTGCTGCTTCTTACTGCTTCTGCCTGACCATCTGATGCTGCTGGGTCGTACTCCCTGATGACCTCTAACCAACACGATCCCAAGGAAGCGTCCAAGTGCTGGGATACCTGCGGGCGCAGCATGGACCAAGCCAGCCCATCATCCTGCTATTGCAGTACAGAGGAAACTCCAAGGGTACCACAGCAAGTCAAAGCACCTCTTCCTCACTCGAAGCAACATCCCTACCTCCAAAACACACCTCTGTTCTCCCCATCCCCAGCAAATGGGACCTCTCATTTGTGGAGTAAAAATGTGATTTACATCAGGCATGACCCCCAAACACTCCCCCTCTTCTCCAGCCACCCGTTACCCGGCGCTGCATGCTCAGTACTCACTTTCAGTGAATAGGCCAAGGCGATGAAGCCGAGGCAGCAGAAGTTGAGGTATACAAAGTTGAAGATGGACCAGAGATAGTAGTCGTTCACCTCGGTGGTGTCGGGGTAGATTTCAATGACAGTGGTGGGGTTGGTCATCGTCTTCTTCTCCACCGAGTGCTTGCACGGGACCGCCGGTCGCAGGCTGTCCCCTTTGCAGCTCTTGCTCTCCATGAGATAAACGGCAGAAGAAGGAGACAGGACCGGCGAAGCTTGCCGGAGAGCCGGGGACTTGGCGATGCAGGCGAAGCAGCCCTGCGGGGGGCCCTGGGGGGGACGCGGGGTCCAGGCCACCCCCTCAAAAGGGCACGGCGGGCCCAAAGGGGGATCCTGTGTCCTCTCCGTGGCGGCTGCCGCGGCGTCACCGCGCTCTCCCCTGGCAAAACAAACTCCCCCGTAAAAAATGGGGCTGAGGGGATGGAGGGGCGGGGGAAGAGAAAGAGAGGGTAAGAAGTGGAAAAGGGGAGACGTAGGGGGAAGGCAGGAGAGAGAGGGACCGGGAGACAGAGGAAAGAGCGGGGAGAGGAGCGAGGGAGTGGGGAGAGGAGGGCAGGCGGAGGGGCGGAGGGAGCACCGCTGCGCCCGAGGACCACGGAGCCGCCGCCTCGGAGCTGAGCTGCCACCGGCCCCGGCCCCGCGGCGGGGGCTGAGGAGCGGGCAGCATCCCTCCGCCTCTTCCGCGGCCTCCCCTCTCCGCTGCCCGCTGTCCTGCGTGACCCGCGACCGAGCCACGAACGGGGAAATAGGTAAAAACAACGCAACGGAAAGAAATACAAGAAAAAGGAAACACTTGGGAAGAGCCGGGGGCGCTCCGCGGGAGTTGCCAGCTGAAACCGGGCTGCACCCTCCGCAAGCCGTCCCTGCCCCCTGTCTGTCTGTCTGTCGGTCTGTCTGTCTGCCGGGGCCTCTGGCTTTCTGTCCCATGTCGGGATGGGAGCGGGTTTCCCGGTGCGGCAGAGCAGCCCTGGCCTTCGCCCTCCCTTCTTCCCTCCCTCCTGGAGGGATATTTTTTTGAGGGATTTTCCCCCCTTTTTGTTTTTTTTCTTTCGGCCGACTCTCTGCGGGATTCCAGGTGGGATTGCATTTCCCGGTTCCTTCCACCTGCCAGCAGGTTTCTTTCCCACCACCCCTTCCCCTTATTTTTGAAGGGGACAATATCGTGCCAGGAGAGGAGGAGAAGGAGGGGTAAGAGGGTATGAAGACAGAGGACGGGGAAGGGGATGTGGGAAGATGTTTCCCCCCCCCACCCCAGCTTTGCAAATAGGAAAGACTAGTCTACCTCTGGCTGCTCCTCCTTCCGTCCATCCGTCTCCTCCAAAGGCATCAGGAGGAGCGAGCGATACTCACAAGGAGGGATGCGGGGAGTCGCTGCATATCCGGCTCAGCACTGCCTCCGGCTCGGCTTCCTCGGCGCTGGGGTTGCGGAAGGAGGGGGGAGGGGGGGCACCCATGGGATAGCGGTGGGCAGGGGGGGTGTTAGGGAATGGGAAAGTCAGCCCGCAGCCCCTTTTCTCCCCCCGAGCATGCTCCACGCAGGAGAGCTCCTCTCTGTCTCAGCCCCACGGGGACGTCACCTCCTGCTTGGAGCATCCTGGTAGTGCCTCACTGGAGAAGGGCATCTTCTGGGCCCCGGCAGAGTGGCTTCGCTGGTCATCCGGAGGGGATGCTTGGCCCGGCTGTCCCCTGCGTCACCCACAGAGACCTTCGCAGTGGGGTCTTGCTGCGGGTTTGCTCCCATGGGCCCGGGTGAAAACCTAAAGGAAGAGTGGCATGGGCATGTGGGGACGATTGGGACTGCGTGACAAGGGGAGGTGGCAGCAGCCCAGCGGTTGTGGGGGATGAATGGAAAGGGGATAAATCCTGCGTGTGGGGTGATAAATCCTCTCGCCACTGAACAAATCCCAGCGCGGGCAGGGGCGGGAGCACCCTGGCAGCAGGATGCAGGGCATGCGGCTGCTTTAGGGGAGGGAGGTGGGGATGTCATGAAGGATGGACAAGCGCAGGAGGATTTGGCCGTGCCTGGGCTTGGCACAGGATCAGGGAAGTGCTTGCTGCCTCCCTTTGTCAGATACTCTGGGAGCTGCACGGAAACCCAGTTCTGGGGTGCTGTGGTAGCATCCCCCATAGGACGTGATGCTGGAGAGCAGCTGGTGCCGTACAGGGACAGCTTACAGGTCATTCAGGAGGATGCAGCTGCAGCACGGGGAGGGTGAGGATGTGAGGACACTCCGTGTCACGAACGAGACAGAGCCCAGCCCAGCGCAGGTGGCCTTGAGGCAGCAGCCGGTTTGGCTGTGGCTCTGGGGAAGAGAAGCAAGGGGAGTCCCAGAGCACTGGAAGCAGGCTGGGTCAAACAGAAGTTCGTGCGAGCAGCACCTGTAGGGGAAGGGAAATCCTCTGGCATTGCCTTAAGCCTACTCACAAAGTGCTGACCTAAGAAATAAAGATGGTAATTTATTCAGCAGTTCACAGGCAGGTCTGGATCCTATGTAGGTACACGCACCCTGTGTTCATCTCTGTGGGTCGGTGTGATGCGAGGGGACTTCTTGCACATTCACAGCACTCCCAGGCTGGAGAAAGTCCAGTTTCTACAAGGCCAGTTTAATCCCTCTGTCCTTTAACCAGCCTGTGCTGGTTAGAAAAGGACAAATTGTCTCTGGTTTAGGATTTATCACTGCTGAAGTGCTGTTGGGTTCTGCCAAAGTAAAGAGGGTTTTATTAGTGCCACAGCTGCCTGTGACAAGACCCAGCTTTCTCTCCAAGAAGCTGCTAAGAAGCAGAAGCAGTGCTGGGGTGAGAATGATGTTCCTGTGGGATTAGGAGGTTTGCAGGAGAGGCAGAGCTGCAGCCAGCTGCCATCAGCTTTTCTGAAGAATTTGAACAATCCCAGGCAACTCGCAGCTGTGCAGAGCTGGCTCAGGAGGAGCAATGAAATTCCTTGGATGCAGATTGGTGCCTATCATAGGAGCTACTGATGAGCCTGCTGTTCATTGTCTGGGGAAAGTTGTGTAGGTAGGGCTGCTCCTCTTCCTAACATCAGGCAGGGATGGAGGGTGAGCAGAGGAAAAGGTCAAAGAGGGCTTCTGGAGGAGGCAAGAGGAGGCAGCAGGGTGGTGTAAGGGAATGTCAGATCAACAGAGGTGAACACATTCCCTGCTGTGCCACAGATAAAGTTCAGGGAGGTTGGATGGCTGCTTTTTCTGTTCTCCATGTACCAGGTCAGCCCTACAGTTTGCAGAGCGCTTTTGGGTCTTTGGGTTGGTAATTCATCGTCTTTCTTGATGTGAAGTATGAGTGATGAGAAATTTATTACTGTGTATCACAATAGCATATATACAGCATCACCAGTTCTAAATCCATTCATATGGCTCTTCAAAATCAGGCAACAGGCGTAAAAAAAATGGCTTAATGAATAAAACCCCTCAAAATTCTGTATTGTTTTAACACTCCACCAGTTTTCTGGGAGTCCTTCAAGGTCATGCACGCAAGTCCTCAACTATAAGGTCTAGGACCACTTTTCTTTCAAATAAAAGCTGGAGTGACTATGAATAGTCATCTGTATTACTGTGGTGTCAAGGCCCACATTCCTTTGTGCTAAGCATGAGACAAATAGAACAGAAGGATGTTTCCTGCCCCAAAGCAATTCCCCTGTAATCTTGTTAGAGACATGTGGGCTGTAGCATAACCAAGCGCTGTTAAGACCCATGAGAAAGTCTCCCATATGAAAGCCTACTCCAGCTCTCTGGAAAACCATTACTAGAACGATCCTGCGTTTTTCTGAAGAAGAAAGCCCACAGCCTCCTGCATGCTCTTTCCTATTTCTCCTATAAAATTCCTCAGTGGGTTGCTAAGCCCCATAAGCAATAAGGTGACCTGAGGCTTGCAGGGGAAAAACCCATCTCCCCACTCTCTCTTGATCTTTGTCTCCTGTACTCTAAGCTTCCTGTCTGCGCTCCACTTCTTTTCCTTCCCAAAGGAACCTAAAAATAAATAAATCCAAGAAAGAGCGGAAAAAGAAAAAAGCCGCCAGCACCCAAACCAATGTGCTTAGTCATTCATGGTGAGTAAAAATAGTTTTCCAAATGAACGTAGGGCTGAGGCAACCAAATGAGCAAGTCATCTCCATAAGCAAGGGGTCTCATTCTCCCTCTCCCTGGGCAGGTCCTTGTCTGGATGGACTTTTGGCAAAGCAGAGCTGATTGGAGAAGGATCAGGCCCATGAAGACAAACCCGAGGGTCAGGGCCAGGTGTCCTACTATTCAAGGGAACATGTCATGAAAACACTTATCTTCTTTGCATCAGTGGAGACATTTAGCAGAGTGACTTACCGAACTGTCTTGTGCATGGGGTTCTGCAGAGATGGTGCAATAAATGGTGTCAATCCAAGGATCTGCTGGGCAAGATAATGTGGGGCTGGGTGCAGGCTGCTTGTGGGGTGGGTTGTGCTTTGCTTCCTGCAGGAAAAGCATGGATGGACAATCCTGGCTCTTAGTTTCTCCAGCTCTTGGCCAAGATCAAGTCTGTGGCTGTTCTGAGACATAACGTTCAGTATTCACAGCATGATTAAAGGCTTAAGCACAATTCCCCCAGCAGAAACAACACCCTCATATTCCTGTAGATAAATATTTGGCAGCAGATGACTTGTTCTCCCTGTGGGCTATTGAGGAGCAGTGGGCTGCATGACTGGTTTCCAGGACCCAGCCAGCCCTTTAGGGTTAAATAATTTCTTTAACACTGGAGAACAGCTGACTGGGGTATTAAAGCATCCTGGGAGAGCAGAGGCTTGGGACATGCCAGTGGGGAAATCGGTTAAGCTCTTTGTGTGCTTAGATCTAGGCTCAGAAGACTGGATGGGACTTGGCTGCATCTGCCTTGCTTATGTAGATGATGCTTTTTTCATAGCAGGGATTAGCTCTTATCTTATACCTGGCACATGGGGCCTTCATTCTGCAATGGAGTCTCCTGCTCCTGTACAGCAGCACTAGGGCTAAAAAAATCACACAGCCAGGCAAAATGGATGGATTTTTCTTACATTTAAAAAAACCCACCCCAAAACCATGTTCCTCATCACCAGGGTCTGGGAGCATGAACTCCACATCCTAGTTGGTTTTAGGCTGGACTTAGAAACTGAAGTCCTACTTCGGCTGTCGCAGGACCACTCTATAACCCAAGTCGAGCAGGAGCTAGTTTTGGCTGGCCCAGAGGAGCCCCTGTCAGAGGACTAGCCTATGCAGTACTCAGCCAGGAGATGTGGCCCCAGGAGAAGGCTGCAGGCTAGGAGAGATGCTGGGAGTGCCTACTGCACTGGTAGTGCTGGGTCAGGCTGGTGACACTGCTATGTCACCCTGCAGAGGCTGGGTTATGTTTTAATACATTGAAAAAGACAAACTCAACAGGCTCCCAGCATAATTCCTTACCAGAGAGAAGGGAAAGACACCCTTCTGAAACACATACGAGTCCACATGAGTGGGTGACTAGACATACTGGGACATCAGGTTGAGGAGACAGTCTCTGGCACTGAGGAAGAATGTGGCATCCCAAGCTGCTTAAGAAAAGACCACTCACAGAGTTAAGGGGGCAAATACTGTATTTTCTTTTCACTTTTCTATGATGAGACAGTAATTCTGACAGCAAATTAGATTAAAAAAATACAGTCACATGGTTAGAGTTTGGTTTAAAAACGCAAATAAAAGAACAAGGGGAGGAGGCCCATTCAGGGGAGACTACGATGAACCGCTCCTCCAGGCTATCCGAAGGTACGTCACTCAGGGCATCGCTTCGGGCTGTGCTCATTCCCCAGGCAGCAGTCTCCTGCCTGCCCTAGGACAGACATCAGCTCAGCCTTGGGTTATTGTGGAGGCTATGACTCAGACAGCATAAGGCATTGCAGCGCAGCAGAACTGCAGCCCAATGGCTTGTTCTGGGGCTGCGCTGCACGTCCAGCTTAGATGTGATGCTGAAGATGTTCAAAACCCACCACCAGCTCCATGTCAGACTTCCCTGCCCCACATGAGGTCTTGATTAGTGGGTACCCGAGAGGCTATCTCTCGTCTCGCCATGCTGAAGAAATTCTGCAGCTGGGAAATGATGTAGCAGGGCCTGGAGGAGCCCTGGGCACTTTAATTGGTGCGGAGCTGGGGCTCTCTGGAGAGGTGCTGAATATCGGCTGATTCTCGAGTACCATTGACGATTTCTTTTTTTGGTAACATGCCACTGTTCTCTAGCCAGTCTGCAACAGATGTCCTTTGGCACCCAGATGCAGGTGAAGATTCCAAGCCAACAGAAGCAAGGTTTGGGAGCAGCATTTGTCACATCCAAGGTTGCAGGGGACAATGCATGTGTCCCAGGTGTGCCCAGGCCTGACCGCACTGCTCACTCCAGACCTCTCCAAGGTGTGTGGCACAGTTATAAAGCCAAGCTGCAGTGTGTGGGGACAGGGGATCCAAAAAGCTAAATACGCACTGTTCAACCACAGTGTGTATGTACCTCAGGACCTCTTCCCCACCTGTGCCTCTGATGCTCCTGGAGAATTCAATATTGGGGATGATGTATATCCATTTCACCAGGCATAACCACCTATTCACCCACTGCCAAAGACCTTTCTTGGGAACTTCCTTGACCCCACTGGTACTGCTGGCAGGATTATCAGTGAATTCTGGAAAGCCAGGATTTTACTCTGTTTTGCCTAGTCTGGGGTCACAGCCATGGCTGATCTGGTCCCCTTGCCAGTCTCAGCTTTACCCCTCACCTGCTGCCACTCCCTAACTTCAAGACCTGATCCAACACACTGGGAAAGCCAAATCAGCTACAACCTCTCCGAAGCAGGACTGTGCCTCACTCCATGCACAACACAGGGTGGACATGAACAGAGCTCTCACCAGCGCTAGTAAGGTGGAAAACAGGTTAAAGGCAGCTGGGTTTCACAACAGGGCAACAGGAACAGTGAATGCAAGCCCAGCAGCTGCCACAGCACCCTCCTGCACAGGAGGCTTGCTGGTTCTGCCAACTGTCTAGTTTTGGGCAGTTCAAAATGCTGAGAATAATGTTTCCAAAAGGTCCTATGTGGCTGACAAACACCTACAGATTTTATCCGTGTGATTTAGGCTTGTAGATCACTTAGCTGCTTTAGGAAACATTATTCTCAGCTCACTGGCTGCAGATGAGGCTGGGGAGATATGTGGTTTGTGGAAGCTGGGAGTTCACCAAACTCAAGAGAACCTGTGTCAAGTGATTTTGCTCAGCAGAAAGCCAGGCCTTTGTGTCCATGAATTCAAGTGATCTCTATTAGATCCTATCTTAACCCCCTTTATATTTGTACTCCCTGAAGATTCCCACTAGCTGGAGCCCCACTTCAAATTCCTGTCCTGCTAGGTCAGGCATGTGGACATCATGTCTCCAGCTCTCTCACTAGTGTCTTAACTACACAAAAGCACACAACCAGAGCCCTTGGGCATGGTACCACAATCCCCCACTGCTCCAGCCCAACACATGCTCTCCTAGGACCAAGCCAGTACAAACCCATTGAGAAATGACCTTGATGTCACTGTCTGAACTTGCCATGGAGGGGTGATGAAGCTGTCCACTCCTCCCCCACTTCAACAGTGATAAAACACAAAGTAGTAAATAACGTGCCAGGCAGCCTGCCCTGTCCCTCTCCCCCAGCTCAGAAGCCCAAACCAAAGAGCAGCTGCACAGCCTCTCTGCAGGAACAGCGGTGTCAGGGGCTGGCTCCAGCCAGCTGCCCCCCAGGAAGCAGACCAGGGCTGGGAGATGTGAGAGGGCCTTGTTCAGCTCTGAGAATCATTCTTAAAAACAGATACTGGAAGACCTAGCAGTAAAGCAAGGGGATACTCCAGCTGGTGTCATCAACTAGAGACCTCCAAGCACCACTCAACAGAGGGGAAAACGCAGCTAGCAGGACACTAAGGACTATTTTCCATGTAATTTTAAATCTAGTTCTATTTCTTGGGGTTTTTTTTTTGTTTGTTTTTGTTTTTTGTTTTATTCCTTTCCACTCCCTGGATTTCTAATCCTGGTAATCTTTCTCCATGGCTCCTGTGCATGTGTGGAAGTGTGGGTGTGGCAGAGGCAGCGGGAGGTGGGTCAGGCATTTAGGCACATTTGGCAAAGCCAACAGAGTCATTATCACGATCAAAGACAGTGTAGTAGGGACCAATGAAGACATCTCCCAGGATCCAGAGTGGGCCCCCAGGAGGTGGGACATCCAGGCCTGAAAAGCCGCTCAGGCAGATGGTCTCTCCTTGTACAGAAACCTAGACAGAAGGGTGAAAGCTTCAATCTCCCTTGGTCCTACATTTTCCTCACCCTCACAGGCTTAGCAGTAACACCTGACAATGCTGGCTGTGCTTCAGCCTCTCCCAGCTTGAGATCCACCACTTGTTGCGGAAGTAACTCTCAGACTATTGATCTCTTGGCTCCAAACCCAGCTCCCCCTCCCACAGTGCCTATTGCAGCAAAGCACCAGGTAAACCTGCATGAGCCCATAAACCTTCCAGCACGTGCAGCGCTGAATTAGAGCCATCACTGAAATTCTGCACAAGTAGATTCTGATAGCTTAAATGCCAGGCTGGTGGCCTCTGCTATGATAAGGCTAGTCTCATGGCACCAGAATCCAACAAGAAAGGGCAAAATATTTATAGAAAGTGATGCAACAGTTTGCCCACCCTTCCTCTGCCATCCCTCATGAGCATCATGCAGGGATCTCGTTCCTGCAGGACTCTGGTGAGGTCGCCTGGCTCCATCAGCAGTGCCACCACCCCAACATTTCAGACTTTTTCCACAAGTTGCTGCTCTTGTGTTTTGGATTTCATGGTTGAGGACTGAGTGGAAAAAGCAAAAGTTAGGCCTCAGGGGAGAAACACAGGGCTGGAAAAAGCTGCCTGGACATACCTTGAAGACATACTGCTCTCCAGTGAGCTGGTAGGGCTTCCCTCCTAGCGTTAGTGTGATGACCGGCAGAGATGACACCTTATCACAGGGAATCACATACTGAAATAGTAACAGTACAGGCTTTAGATGGCAGCTCCCACAACCTCAGGAAAGATCCTCCTCAGACACAATCACATCTTTGCTGTAGTTTTTCCCCAAACCAGCTCATCATGCAGAAGAGGCTTGAGCTGGGGTAAGCAGGCTGCTCCCTGCCCAGGGCTGCAAGCTGAGGGGTCAGAAGGTTTTAGGGATAGAGATGAAGCCAAAGGTTCAGCTTTTAGCTCTGCTGAGCACCAGGGCATAGCACCTGATGCAGCAGGGCTGGGGGTCTTTGCCACAGAAGGCAGAGACACGGCTCAATACAGCCTAGAGACATAGACAGGGCATGATGAACAGACAAAGCCAGTTTAATTAACACTGGCAAATCTTGCAGAGGTGGCAGGTCTAACTTGCTGCAGCATGGAGTCTCCAACACTGCAGAAAAGACCTACAAGTGCTCATGACTCTGTGATTTGGGAAGGGTTTTGGAGAAATGAATCTTTCCTAGAGCCTCCTTATAATCCCTGTTCCTCCACAATTTCAAGGAGGAGAGATGACCTTGTGAGATTAGCTGCAATAGTTAAAAACTTGGCAAGGAAGGGTTGTCATTTGCATTAAAGTGCCTTTGGACTCACGTTAACAGAAATCCTTGGCCTCAGTTGCAACTCACACCCATTGTACCCTGCCTGCCAGGAATGGGTGGCAGAGGTGACCCAAAGCCTTCCAAAGTTCACAGAAGCTGGCACTCTGACAGCATGGGCAGGAAGGTGAACACTACATGGGATCAAAAGACAGAGGGATCCCTGCTATGACAGGTGCTTTTCTATGAGCACAGGCTGGGAACAGCAGAGGAAGTAGATGACCAGGGTCTGTAGAAGGATCTGGGTGCAAAGCAGCGCAGATGACATGAGGACCACGGACTCCCACTTTCCCAGCCTGGCCTCACCTGGCCTTTGATAAGTGGTTTTGCACCAATGGCTGTCTGCAGCTCCTTCACTTCCTTGGTGGGGCCGGTGATGAGTGAGGTTCCTGTGTCCACGATGGCCTCGCAGCCCCCTTTGCACAGGGTCAGCCCATTGGCAACATCCACCCTGGGGAGAGGTGCCCAGACAGAAGACAACTGTTAAGAGTCCTCCCAGAAAAGGCTGCAGGAAGCAGAAGGCGAACAGTTGAAGATGACTGAGTCTGGGCAGTATGTAGGCGTGCAGTGCAGGGCTGCCACAGATGCCCAAGAAGGACAGATTCTCAGAAATACTGATGCAGCACCAACTTAGTACACAGACCTCCTGGCTTCCCCCTGCCTGCTCCCAGCTGAGCAGGTGCCTTGAGGTGTTACTGAATTTCTGCAGAGAGCCTGGACTGCTGCCTCTGTACCCTACCTGCCACCTGCGCTCCAGAGCAAGCATCACAGATAATGGAAACGTGAACGAGCTCAGGGCAATGCATTAGGGAACTGTATTACCTGTGCTACTGCAAAAAGCAAAGGGTTAAAGGGGTGGTATGACAGCTGAGAGGGTCACTGGCAAGGGAAGGGTTCCTGTATGTCAAAGAGGCAAGACAGGAGCTGCTTGGCTTCCTCTCCCACATCCTGTTATACAGCAGTGCAGATGGATAAAACCTTCCAGCCAAAGGTCTGCCAGGCTTTGCCAATGAGGCAGGGCTGGGGGAAGATGAGAACTGAAACCCCGTGCTGGGGTGGGATGCAGTCCCTGGGAGAAGGACACACTCTGATCACAGGCTGCTTTTAAGTTCCTATCACGTGGGAGAGCTCAGAATAGACCATGGAGCTGGCGGCCAGCAGATCAGTCCGCTCTCCTCCCCTCTGCCTCCAACAATGCACGCTGATTGCCGCGCCATGCCCTTCAGTCAAGGGCTGGCTTCCTGAGGCCTCATCCTGCTTCTCCAGAGTGTGCAAGTGAGCCCTACAGATCAGGCCTTGCTGAAAGCTAAGCAAAGCTGGGATTTAACCTGTGGGGCTCACCCTGCCTGCAAGAGGACATGCCAGTGTTTTCCCTGCTTTGCAAGGATGCAGCAGGCATTTTCAAAGGTCAAACATAAACAAGGAAAAGATTCTGCAGTACATCTGGTGTTTTCTGCCTCTTCTCCCCTTCCAGCAACAGCTTTAGGGTGGGATTTTAACCTGTTTTTTGGTGTGGATGTGTTTCAGGAATAGGGATGATTCCTTTCTGCGGAGGGTCTCAGCCCAGGCCCAAGCGTGAGCTTTCTGCACACATGTCCCCACGCATGTAGCCAGGTGGAGGAGGGACTTACGCATCCATGTGGACCTGCCAGTAAGCCTTGCGTGTGACATTGACCCAGCTGAAGTCACCGCTGTAATACTTGGGGTCAGTGCCCCCCAGGAGCAGCTCACCACCAGGCTGAGCAGTAGGATCTCTGAAAAACAAAACAACAGAATCTGTGAAATTCAAGGTCAGGGTGGGAACAACCCCCTCTGCATGCCCCCAGACTACATGCTGGGGTGCTTAGTGGTGAAGCACAGTGTTAGCAGCATTGGAGACAGATGACTTACATTGCACTATTATATGTCAATATAAGGACAGATACTGTGAGATAGGCTGGGGTGAGGAAATGAGAAATTTTTTTACCCAAAGCATTCTGCAGCTTTTTGCCTAGTGCTTTCTCACAGACACCTGTAAAAACTCACTGTAGAGAAGTAGGACAGAGAAGGGGAATGGCAAATGGGAACTGAGCACTGACACAGGGGACTCCCCAAATAATCAGCTTGTAACAAGCATCCATGGCAGGGCTGGACATGGCTGATGCAGCGTTAGGTTATCTGCACTCAACTCCGTGCCAGCCAGGAGCCTCAGAAATGAAACCTCAAGGTTACTGTCAGATAAAAGCTCACTGCCAAGCAGATGGGAAGAAATATGGTGATGGGGGAGGGCTGGATTTGAATGGCTCAGAGCAGCCTCTCTGCCCTCCCCGCTCCTGGTGTGCTACTTCTTGGGCTAAAGTAGTTCAGAGTCCCCCTTGTGGTGCCAGGAGGGTTATGTGGTGTCCTGGGGGAGCAGCAGTGGGTGGGAAGGCACTGGGAGGCACAAAGGATGACCTCCCTGTGGGTGAGGGAGCATTAGCCCCATCATTAGTGATGACTGGTGTGGGGCACACTTGCCTGGGAGGTGACACTGAGGTGGCCATGCGGGTCATAGATCTTGGCAACAGACTGGGGCTAACGGGGACTGCACTAGCAGCATGCAGTCTCTTGATCACAACCCTTCTTATTTTCATTTCCTCGCCCTCTGAAAACAGCCCCTGTCTCTCCATCAGTTAAAAGATCCAGTAGCAGATCTACCCAGGTTTTTATCAGTAAGCTTCTACTTCCCTTCTTGCTTTAAAGCAGACAGCAGAAGAGATTTTGGCCTGACTGCTCTAGCAAGGAGACCTTGCTGGAACCTCCCCTGTGGTGCTGGCCAGGGTGTGCACTGGCACATGGCAAGAGGTGCTACCAGGAGACACAACAGAAATGCCCATCTGGGCTTGTCCCCACAGTAATAGGTCTGCCACCAAACCAAACGCTACCTGTTTAGGTAGAAAGAGAAGATGTTTTTCTCAATCAGCTTCTGTTCCATGATGTTATCGAAGAAAGGGGTGACCTTGTCCACAGAGATCCTTGGGAATGCCATGCCCAGGATGCCGTCAAACTTGGCCGCAATGAATGTGATGCCTGGCTGTTTCACAGCCTCTCCAAAGATCTGGTTCTTGATTTTCAAGTTACCAAGCTGAGGGCAGATGAGGAAGGAAGGGAAAAGCAGATTGTAAAGAAAACTGACTCGGGAGACCAGGGTGGAAATGGGATCTTGCTGAAAGCAGGCTGTAGTGTGTCCCTCAGTGCACTGTCACACTCCTGCCTGCTTTTACCCTTCCATTTGTAGGCAACTGCAGAAATCAGATACCCTGGTGGCACTCTCCTTGGGGGGGTGGAGGGGAGAGGTGGGGAGGGCAGGACACAGGCCACTCTGGCTGCACAATGGCAACTCCTGCGTCCCTGCAAAGCCCAGCATACCCCTAAGGACTGGAGCCTCCCTTTGCTCTTTGCCTGCTTCACTCAGCCCTTTCAGCCTTTTGCTGGGTTCAGGCACTAGCCAAGCCATCTTTCAGCTCCTCCTCTTTGTACAGAGGGACTTACATCACTTAGTCCCCCCTACATCCCTTCCCCTATTGCCTACTTCATCCTATCCTCCTGGCTTGAAATGCTCTTGTGCTGTGCCTTTAATTCTGAACATTTTCTAAGTCATCTCTGTGTCCTGCCTCCTCAGGTGTTGCACCCATTCCCAGCTGGGAGCACAAATCCTTCTCACCTTTGCCAACAACCCCTGTGATCTCCCCTACATAAGAAACATCCCCAGGATATTGCTGCATCTCCCAGAAGAGCCACCAGCCTGCACAGGCCTCCTATGGGAGGGGAGAAGACCCAGCCAGGAAAGCAAGGTTGAATCGAGAGCACTAAAATAGCAAGTGGAGTATTGTGAATGCAAAGGTCACCTCTCTTGCCAGCCATGAGAGGGACTGGCATTCCCTGCTGAAAGCTGAAATGCCTTGCAAGGGCAGATCCCCAGAAAGGAGACTGCAGAAAGCAGGATAGCTGGGCTGACAGGGAGCAGGGTCCTGGTTCTAGCAGTTCAGAAGGTTTCTGAGCTTCTGGCTGACCACAGGCAATGTTATCATCTGTGCAATTTCAGCCTCTCAGCCTGCAGCTAGTAGCATTGTAGTGAACAGGGCTGGACTGAAAAGCTGGTGTCTCCTACCTGATGGCAGATAACGATCACTGTAAATTACTAATATCCCCCCAGGGTTAGACAGCACAAGGCTAGGATGCTGGCTTTAATGGTATCTGGAGGCTTGTGCTAGGAAAAGATGATCAAGCCTTGCAAAAGCTAAAAGCCACAGAGCAGGATGTGAGGTAAAACAGTTTAGAGCAATGTATCTGCTCGACGGTGCGCATGTGGCAAGTGCCCCAGTTGTATACCACAGGTTTACAAAAGCCACAAGTCCACCACTCAGCACCACTGGTCCTGCTGCAGCTCAGGAAGTTCAATAAAGCTTCCACTTAAAAAAATTAAAGTGCAATGGACTGATAAAACTGAGCACCAGGTTTGTCTGAATATTGCCCTGGTTGCACATCCCAAGAGGAAGGTAGATACCTGCCCAGTGGTGGGGTCCCACTCTGCAGATGCCACCACTCCAGACTCTGCCCATGCTTGCACCTCAGCAGGACTGAGCCCCAGGAGCACCTCTAGCAGAGTGCTGGTGAAAGGAGACAGATCCTTTGTGTCTGCCCCTTGCTAGACAAAGAGCAACCAAAAATCATTACCAGTGGATGGCTGTGTAGTGGCCACCCTTCTGCTCTCTGCAGGCAGGAGTCAGCATGCTGCAGCTCACCTGGCCTTCTTGTTAGCGCCCTCAGCCAAGCGGGCAAGCGCCGGATGGTAAAGGCAGACTAGAGGCAAGAGCCTCCATGGCACAGTTTGGTAGCAAGGATTGAGGGTCCCCTCTGCAGAGGGACAGGGGAGAGGTTAAGAGGAGCACTTCCTGTGGGGTGTATCTGCACTGCAGCCTTGGGAGAGATCTTGGTCCCATGGCCAATGAGGCTTCCTCTGCTGTCCTTGAAGGACATCCCAAGGTCAGGCTGTGCTAAAGGGATGAGATGCTCCAGCAGCAGAGGGCCGGCTGAACCTGCTGGTCTTTGAAGAATGAGCAGCAAGCAGGGAGTGCAGTACTGCAGGGCATCATTCCTCCACAGAAGGAGAAAGGATAGTTGACATGAGCTTGTCACCCGCTCCAAAAAAAGTTCAGGGCTGAGAGACTCTGGACCACCTGGCAAACAGCATCTTTTGGTCAGATGTCACTGCTACCACAGGCTGCTGTGGCTGCTTGCACCTATTGGGATGGCTGGAGCCAAGAGGGTCACCCTGAAGGCTGTTTCAATGTCTGTATTTCCAGACTACAACCAACTGGGAACTTGCCTATAGGATACTGCACAGCAGAGGAAACATCTTGGTGTCCAAGCTGAAGGTCCTTGACCCTCTGAGTCGTCCCTGCTCCTATGTCCTGTAAGCATGACACTGCACATGCTCCATGCAAGAGCTTTCTCTTGCTTCTGCCCAGGCAGAAACCAAATGCTGCAAGCTGTGCTGGCTACCAAGAGCCACCCCTGGTTCTTGAACAAGCTCAGGCACAAAATCTTTTCTCTGAGCCATGGGGAAGTGGAGAGCCAGCTAGCAAGCAGGCATTAGGGTGATAATTACAAACAAACAAAAAATAGCTGTGATTTTCCTTCTGACTCACTTCAGCCCTGCATTAAGCCAGAAAGTGCCTAAACCAGCCCACACTTTCACAGCACAATCAAGTTCGCTGTTTGCATTGCTGCTTTGCTCCATTACTGGGATGAATGCAGATGCCTCCACCTGCTCTGTATTTTCCAAACCTAATGTAAGAGAATCCATTAATGCTACATACATGGTGCCTTCATGCAGTGAGAGCTGTGGGAAGGCCCAGTTGGGTGGTTTTTTTGCTGTGGGGTGTTTATAAGCAAGCTGAGGGATGCAGGAAATAAATGGCATGAAACAAACCTGAAAATCCAAAGCTTCATGGCTGCAGAAGGCAAAACCAGAGGTGCAAAGCTGCTGGCAGCCCCTGTTGCTCTCCCCCCCAGCCCCATCTGCACCCATTTTCAGGGTACACTAAGCCCATCAAAACTCCTCTCCCCTAGAAGAGGGTCCTGCACCCAGCCTGAGCTGCTGGCGTCTTTGCAGCGCAGAGGCAATGGGTGATGCTTCAAGGCTAGCCTGAAGTTTTCCTGCTGTAACAACAGGCAGAAGAATGTTCCTTGCGTGAGCCACCCAATTCAGGCTCCTCTTGGATATTTTTCTTCTGATCCCAACACAATTGATAATCCAATATTTTTCAGCTGAACCTAACAAAGAAACCCCCAAATCCCTAGATTTATGTGCTTATTCAAAACTTTTGCTTTGTTTCCCTGCCACAAAGCAAACACAAGCTCTTATTCCTGCCAGGAGACCAAGTGATCTGGGAGCACGTGCCACTGATGTTTGGCAGCTGGCAAGGTCTCATGAGCATCTGTACCTGGGAAGCAGTCATGAAAGGTGCCTGCCCTTTGCAAGAAACTCAGCCTTTGCTTGCTGAACAGGAAACAATGAGAAGCAACCACTGGCAACATGGCTACCTCAAAGCTGCATCTTGAATGCTGCTGATGACCCACCCTCCCAGGTGTTACACAGCCTTTGCAAACATAAGCACCAGTTCTGGACACAAGACCAGGATGGGATGTGAAGAGCCCATTTCTGGCCAGTGTTTGGGCAGCTGCCTGAGTGGATGTCCATTACTGCATTGGTACTGACCAAGAACAAGCTGAGCACCATCAGCAGCCTGTGGTGGTGCTGGTGTGCATTTGGGCTGGGAAATTTCCAGGGTCAGGAGGAAGAGGGATAGACAGGTGGCCAGAGACAGTATTTGCAGCAAACAATGCATGTGGTCCACACTCTGCTGACCTGCTGATTAATACCTTCCCCCTTCTCTGCCTGCTTTAGTCATTGTCACTTCCTCAGTCATCATCACCACCTTATTTGCATCATCACCTTGCTTCAAAGCACTTGGAAACACTGTGCTAAAGCACACTCTATATAAGTAGGATGCTCAAGAAGGGAGACCCGTTAAATCAAACAGCTTCTAGTGGTCTGACAAAAGTGGGATTGGGCAGCCCAGGGCAAGGGCATTTGTTACTCACCGTGACGGTGTCCTGGCTGAGGAACCCAGAGAGGCTCCCTGTCCCATAGTGGATGGCAAACTCGGTGCCGTTCTCCACGTAGGTGCTGGATTTAGAGGCATCATACTTGTGGTGCAGCACTGCAACCAAGGAGGAGGTCATGGGGACATAAAACATTAGCGCTCCTTGATACCTAGGGTTTGCCGACACCTAACCCCACACCACCCAGCTCATCTGGACAGACACTCAATGATGTGAAGATGGGACTGAACCCAGCATTTGCTAAGCCCAGACTCTTTAACAAAGCATTTCCAGTGTCTGGGGAATTACGTGAGCAGATCCAATTTGGCTGTTAAATCGGATTTTGCCACTGGGTATTAAAAGCCTAGAGACTACACGGCTGGTGTTTCAGCATGCGTTAAGACAGCAGAGCAAAATGCATCCCCCTGTGCCATAGAGAACCAGAATGGCTTTGAATATAGCCTGCTCTGGGCATCAACATTTTCACTTGTAGGTTTTTATGTTTCTTTTACTAAGGCTGGCTGGAATTTTTTTTATATGGTCATTGTTTTTTGCACAGAGAGGCCTCAAAATATTTTTTTATTTGCAAAGAAAAAGGACTTTCCCTCAATGTAGGCTGTTTTCCCCTTGGAAGGGTTGGGAACTGTAAGATATCCCTGTTTCTACAGCTAGGCAGATTCCTTCTCCACAGATTCTTCCTGACTGAGGAGTTGGGCAGTGGTGTGTAGCAAGCTTGGCCAGCCCAGCTCCATGGCTGCTTGCTGAGTGGGGCAAACAGCACATGGGGACAGACCACCTGAGCCCTGCAGAAACCAACATGCCATACAGGGACTTCCGTGGCTGGGCTGTCTGGATCCCAGCCTGGCAGGAGGCTGTGCTCATTGTGTACTCATGATTGCACACCCTTTGATCCCAGCACCTCCTGCGCCACTGCCTTGAGAAACCCGCCCTCTGCTACAGGTCAGGAACATCCAAGGCAGACCAAGTCTGGACCTCACCACCCTACCAGTGTCCTAAATCTCATTCACATATGCAAAAAGATGGTCTCCCTTCCCTCTGGGCAACACAGGACCATACAAGAAGCCCAAATTTCCTCCTACTCCCAATGAACACTGTGGGCCACCTTCCACGGTTGCATTTGTTGGCTCAACAGGTTTCTCTGCTCTGCTTAAGTAGCACAGCCAGTACTTTTAAACGCCATTTTGCCATCACCAGGTTTGACACCTTCAGCTGTGGAGGTGTACTGCATAGGAATGTCACAGAGCAAAAAACCTTGTAGTTCCCAAGACATTCTCATCTCATTGTGCCTAAATGGCTCTCATTAATTATAAATCCATAAACATGCACGCACATGCTCCATGCAGTAACAGACCAGAAACTAGGGCGGTTTGTATCAGATCTGGCAAGAGGCTGATTTTTTTCAGCAGCCTTGCGCAATGGGGCAACAGCAGCACCAGTCCGTAATTCAGGGAGAAACATCACAACCTGCGATGCTGCTCCCCGGCTGCAGGGCTGAGGCTGTTAGGGAATGTCTGAAGCTCTGCGTGGGTGACTTGGAGAGATAAAAACAGGAAGGGAGTAATGAAGGATGGATGCAGGAGGCTGCAATTCTAATTCCAACTCTGACCCTAAACAGCCCATCAGGTTTTGGCAGGCCCTTTCACACTGCTGTCTGAATTTCTCCTCTTGCAATGCCAGGACCTGCATTGCACTGTAGGGAAGGAGAAGATATTGAGCTGTGGCTGGCACCAGTGACACTTACAACAGGCGATGTCCAGCAGGTGACAGTGCACAGATGGCACCCAGAGGTTGGAGGAGCCAGTGTCAAAGACCACAGTGAACTTCTGTGGTGGAGTCCCGATGCCGATCTCACCATAATACTGGGCCTGCAGAGGAGGAGAAGGGAGCCATGAGTGGAGGCAGCTGGTGAAGGGATTAAAGACTAAAAAAATCTTTTAGGATTGACATCAGCTTCTTATCTGGACACTACCTTCTTCTTGTTTTCGTCAGTGATGGGCTCCCAGTCTTTGTTTTTGGGAAGGGATGATCCCCTTCAGTGTTCATACCTCATTACAGGAGGTGTGAAAAGAATAAACTGGGGAGGAGAAGTGGGATGGGTGTTTGCGGAGGAGGACTTTTGGGGTGGGGACACAGGGCAGAAAGAACTGGAAAGGTCTCCAGGCTTCCATGTGGTTCAGTATAGGGAAGAAAAAAATATGGGAAGAAGCCAAGCAAAACACCTGTGTTACTGAAAAGCTGAAACTGGCTGGGAAGCTGCTTCACTAGCAAGTTTGCAGAGGAACTGCGGCCTTGCAGCAGGCAGCAGCTCTGCTGCCATGGGTGGAGGTACAGCTGCCAAGGCTTTGGTACATGCTGGCGAGTCCTTGGGAGGGGGAGGAATAAATAAATGCTCAGTTGCAGGTTTTAAGAGACTTAGGAGGAACTGTAGGGAGCAAAGGGCATCAGCAGCACTGCCAGAGAGGGATTTAGGGCTGTGAGAGTTTGGGAGGATGAGTGGGGAATGCTCAGCAGGTCCTGGATGGACCCATTTTTCCCCAGCCCTTCCAAAAGGGCAGAGTGCTGTGATGTGCTCAGTGAACAGCTGGATCAGGGTCTGGAGAGAAGGCTGTAGCAAAGGAAGTCAAGACTGTAGCCTTTCAAAACCCCTACATGTACTTCATTAGGGGAAGGAGGGAGTAAACAGGATTATCAAAGCTCCTGCGCACTTAGTTTGCAAGGGTTGCTCACTGAGTAATTACTAATCCATTACAATTAGCCATAATGGGGAGGCAGCACTTGCTTCCAGTGATTCTGTAATTGTTGTTGGGCCTTGAAAATTAAAGCCCAGTTTAGAGGCCCTACACATCACACACACAGACCCACAAGGGGTCCCAGGGGCTGGTGGGACCATGTGGGACAGACTAAGGGAGGTGGTGCCTTTTATCCCAGCAGCCCCTCAGGCAGCAACAGTTTTCAGCCAGGCTGGGAGGTATGCAGCAGTCCCTTATCTCCCACCACAGGTTGGGCTGGTCCCCCTGCACCAACAGAGCAGAATCCTTCCCTGAGGGGCAGCCTGAGCTGCGGTCACAAGAGACAAGGCCATGGCGCAACTGCTGGCACCCTGGCTTTCAACACTGCCCATTAAAACACCAGCAGCCCTTCCCTGCCCAGCCCTGGCAGGACCGCGTTGGCTGGGTGACAAGAGCCCCTGGGAAAGGGAAGCAGGGGGGAACATTCTGAATTAATGTCCAAATAGACAGTTTCAGCTTTATTCTGTGGCCAGTGCCGCATTCCCACCATCCCAAGAGCTGTGAGGGTACCCAGCAGGGAGCCCAGAAACAGGAAACCCCACATGCATCTGGCAGCCGGGGAAGGACAAACCTCATGTCCTTTATGTGGCTTCTCCTTTTATCTCTGTTTCCACCACAAAGGTCCCTTTGCTCCCTAAGCTGCTGAGAAGAAGGTGGAGGTGCAGCGTAGCTTTTCCCAAGGCCATGCAGAAGATGAAGGATAGCCGGAGGAAGGGTCCTGCATCCCCAGATCCAAGCAATCTCATGTCCCTTCTGAGCCCTCTTTCCCTGCTCTGTGCTTGCTCTTTTATATTCAATTTCCCAAGGAGTGGAGCATGATCTTTATGCCCCCCCATCTTGCAGAAAGTGGAGCCCAAACAGGCCAGAAGATCCTAGGAAGGACAGCAAGCGAGCAGACCCCTTAATTAGTGACAAAGGGGAAAAGAAATAGGTCACAGAAGCTGCAAAACTCCCACTTGGGTGGCAGTGGGTTGTTTGTTATAATTATCAGTATTAGTATTTTTAGTTTAGCAATTAGGGAAGTAACTTTCTGCAACCACCCACTGAGCCATGGGGGTGCATGAATCTGTCCTATGGGATTAACACCTCTCCCTCCATCTTCCCAGCTGTGGCGGGATGGCACGGCTGGCATTCCTCACCACTCCCCTGGGATAGGCACCCCCAGAAGTGACAGCCTCCTGGCTGGCAGCATGCTGGGGTCTGCTGCAGTGGAAGGATGGTCAGCAGAGGGGTGCTACTCACATCCATGTAGTTCTTCAGGATCTCTGGAGTGGGCTCAGCCACCTCGCTGAAGCCAAGCTTGAACTTGAGGAGCTGGGTGAGAGCATTCATGTCTGGGATCTCACTGTTCACTTCGTTCAGGACCCGCCGCATGGAGGGGAACTTGGTCAGGGGGATCCTGCGAGGGGAAGGCATTATTAATGGGGGTGGGGGGCTTCTGGAGAGAGGAGCAGCATGGCTCCACCAAAACCAGGGGGGCTACCAGCATGGGCTAGATGATGCGCAGGCTCCTGCCGGCACCCCATGCTGGATCCTCCTTGCTGTGCTCCGTGCTTTTCCCAAAGTCAGAGAACTGAGGGCGGAGGGATGGGTGGTAAGGGGGAGAGGGAAAGGAAGGGCGGCAGGTGGCTGCCAAGGTACACTAGGAATAGGAAAACCTGGGGCAAGCCCCCTCCATCAGCCCTGAAGCCCCATTTGGGGGCGTCCCAGCCCTTCTCCCCTCTGCTTTGATAGTCGGGGAGCAGCCCCGTGTGGGGGTGCCTGTGAGAGAGGCCCAGAGGCCACCACTGCACCAGCACCTGGGCTGCCTGCCTCATGTCCCCCCCCGGCCCCCATGTGACCCCCCGGCTCACCTGATGAGGGCCGCGCAGGGCCCGGCCAGCGTGAGCAGCAGGAGAACGAGGCCGCGGGGCGCCATGCTGGCGCTGCGGTGTCTGTGGGACGCAGAGGGAGCCGCAAACAAGAGGCCGCCCGCCGCTGCCGCCGCCCGCCGTCCCTGTTTTTGTAGGAGCGGCGGCCCCTCTTCAGGGATCGCTCCCAGTCAGCTGACGGGATAAAACTGCAACCGGGAGCGTCACGTGAGGGCGGGCCGGGGCGGGGGCACCCGTGGGGCGCGGGAGCCGCCTCACAGTGTGTGCGCCCTCCCCCTTTTCCCGGTTCCCAGGCCTGACCCCCGGCAGCGGGCCCGTGACTCAGCCTCCGGGAAAAGGGGAATAAGCAGCGACAAACGCATCACGAGGTGTGCTCCCCTCTGCGCGTCTTTAACTTCCTTTTTGCCGGCGCATTTAGTTAGGTTTATTTTGTTGTGTTCTTTACGTGTTTTCTGGCTTTTCTCCTCTTCCCTGGAGGTGGGGGGCACCCGCAGCCAGGAGCCCCCCGCCAGCCTTGCATGGTGGTGGCTCAGCCCACTAGAAGCTCATGCACTTAAGGAGCCTTCCCTGCTGTCGCCAATGGTGACATGCACCCAGGCTCACGAGGATGTCTGTACCCCTTGACCAAGGGGCTGTGTCAGCTCCCCAGCCCCATGCTTCTTCCTGACTCCCAGTTTGGCGGGAATCATCCCTTTAGTCTGGGGTGTTTTGAAGGAAATGGGCATAACCTTGTTTGAGAGGGGCCGGAGGGGTGCCAGGCCGGATTCAAACTCCAGAATGCAGGGCTCAGCATCGGGGAGCACCAGGATGGGGCTTTGCCATCACCGGGTTGTCAAGGCAGGGCTCGGAGGTGCCCTCCCGCTGTCTTGGGAGGCAGTGGACAGAACTAATCTTTGCTCAGTTCTTCCTGACCAAGCTCTTACAGATCCACAAGACCAGCTAGAGAAAAAGAAAAAAGAAAGAAAATCAGATTCACAAGCCCTTTGGCTTCCAAGTCCTGAGGGGCAGGGGTGTTTGTTTGCTGCTGCTTGTGCTTCAGGACAAGAGGGCAGCAGCCCCTCGGATGAGATGAGCGCTGCTGGAGTGGAGTACCCATGGCTTCGTGGTGGGATCCCTTTCCCTTGCCTGCCTCCTTCATAAAACTTCTGCAAAATTGCTGGGTCATGTCACTGGCACCCAGCTTGTGCCCTCTTCCCTGAGCCTGTTCCATCCTCCTGTGGCCTCATGCAGCATCCCACTGCCCCAGGTCTGCGCCTGCCACTCCCTGACTGCAGTCTGTGCTGAGTGTTTGTAGGGGGTACTTCTGACCTAGGCTGCATCTCCTCTCTAGCTCACCAAATGCCTTGGTCAAGCTGGGGATATCAGGAAACATGTGGCTTCCCCATGGTACATGGCAAGTAATGGAATGAGGTTTTCTGGAGCAAAGGCTGGAGGCATTGAGTGAGCCTGCCGGGTCCCGTTATTTCAGCCAGCCCCTGCTTCCCTCCTGCCCCTGCAGGCACATGGTCAGCACGAATGCCACTGACCCTGAGTCAGCAAAACCCTGGCCCTGCGGCGCTGCGTGACTCAGCAAAACCCTGTGTGGTTCTTCTTGGGCAAGAGGCCAAGTGTCTGCTCCCCAGCATCTGTGGTCTGACCCCAGAGTCGTCACTGCTGCCACAGGCTCCAGCTTGGGGGTATCCTTCTCTTGTTCCCTGGGGTACCGGCAGCCCCAGTGCTGAGTGTTGGCAGGCAGGAGTGGGTCATGCATAAACTAACCCAGCCGTGGTCTCACTCAAGCAAACCCATCCTCCCCAAGGGCTCTAAACCCCCTTGCAAATGTGCTTTGCAGACAAGAAGGGTAGTCCTGACGCCAGGCTTTGGGCTCTCCTGCACCCTTTCAGGCTCTTCTGGAGCCCACGAGGTACCAGCCCTCCTCCCTTCTTATTGATGTGGTCAGGAAACAGCAGCTGGCTGGGTAACACACACCTGGCCTCTGGGCTGAGGCACCTGCGGCATCTCCTTCAGGAGTTTTTCCAGTCCAGCCAGTCTCCCCCAGCATCCCATGGCTACAGAGCAGGCCCCAGTGTGCAGGGATCGACTGGTGAAAATGGCATACCATGCTAGCCCCATACCAGCCGGTAGTGCAGAGAAAAGCTTTTCAGCAGGGTCAAGCAGACTGGACCCAGTCTGTGCCTGGCTTTTTAATTCCAAGGGATTAAGGGTGAGCCTTTGCTTGGGCTTCATGGTAACAGGTCTTGTGCCTGCATCCGGAGCTGCTTTCATACCAGTGCAAGAGGTTTGCTGCTTTTAGACGTGCTTCTCTGACTTACATGTCCATCGCACTGGTGAGCTCAGGCACCAGTGAAAAGGAGGACAGGATTGCATCAGGGAATGTTACGATACTGATCCTCTTCTGGGTGCTCGCAAGATGGGAAGAGACCAGGAGGCTTAACCCATAGTGTTTAATTTGGTACCAGCCCTTGGCACCAGTGGTTTCGGAGCTGATACTGGTGTGCCTGTGTGCCCAGGGAGCAGTGGCTCCAGCAAGGAGCCAGGACTCAGGCTCCCTCAGCACCTCTGTGGGATGTTTGCTCTGATGTCAAGGTCTTGAGAGGCACAGCAGGGATGTTTGACCAGGAGCTAAGCGCACATCTGGGTATTTATAGGCTGGGACTGTGAGAGTTGCACTGTGTTATCCTTGAAAGACAGACTGGCATGAGCCTGGGCTTGGAGGTTTTTACACATTTTCCCTTGTTTGCGAAGCAGAACCCAGAGTGCCGTGGCTGGGGTGTCTGGGGAGGCAGAGATCTGCAAGAGATGGCCAAGGGGCCTGTCCCTCCTTGCTCCTATTTTCTGATTTGTGGATGAATCCCTTTACTTGCTGGTTTGGCTCCCCACATCCCCCCAGCTCCAGGACGTGAGCCGGAGAGCTGTTCCCTGCAGCCATGGCTGTAGGCGTGGGGTGACGCACCCCTGGGAGTGGGCCATACTTTTGCAACCTCTGTCCCTGCTGGAGAGGGTTCCCAAGGGGAGGTCGAATGACTCAGCCACAGTGGCTCCCACAGGGAGGAGCACCCCAGCCCCAGCCTTGGGAGACTGGAATCCCACCCGCCCTTTGCCACTGGGGCAGGGACCTGATGCTGCTTGGTTTCAAAGCTCCAGCTGCTCCCCTGTCTGCAGTCTGGCAGCACTCTGGCAAGGGTGCTATGGTGGCCTCCTTCTCCTTACATATGGCCCTGTGATTGCCTTTACACTTTCCTTGATTTTTTAAAAATTTATTATTTATCACAGTGGCAGCCAATGCCCCAAACTGCAATGACAAAAGGACAAAGAAAGCTTCAGTTCAGAAATGCCTGGTATTTTGTGTCCAAGAGGTGTCAAACGCAAAGCTGTGTCAGTTTTTCAAATGCAGAAAGGCTTGGGATTTTGCATCTCGTTACTAAAGGATAGAAGAAGACTATTCTGCTTGGTCTGAGCCGAGCAGAGCCTACAGGTGCACAAGCCCGGGCAGGTCTGGTTGCAAACACCATGACTTCAACTCAAGGTCTCGTCCCGGTGCAGCATGAAGCTGCTGGATGCAGCTAATTGGCAGAATTAGAGCCTGATTCACCAGTCTGGAGCCCCTGAGCGAGGCAGTGGTAAGTTTTTCCCAGTGTGGTGCCAGGACCTCACCCACTCCCAATGCCGTTTCCTAAAGTGACATACAATTCACAAGGTGAGAGCGTTTTCCAGTGGCACCGGCACATACCAAATTACACCCATTTAGTGGGTGATACCTGCAAAACCAAACCTGAAGGTGCTTTAGAAGCAGTTCCAGTTGATGGGACACCTGGGAGCAGGAGAGAGGTTACACTGAGCACGCAGAGGGACTCATCCAGGCCCTGGCCACCATGTCCCAGTGCTGTGGGCACTGGCAATTCCCAGCTCATCAGCGCCGGTTGGATTGAACTGGGACTGTCTGAGCTGGTTTGGAGGCAGAGCTGGCCAGCTGCCTGCTTAAACATTTTTTGCATGCCAGCATGGGCTGAAGCGACCTTGGGGAGACACTAAGTGGAGCTGCAAAAGGCTTAGACTGGGTGGTAATTGTTCCCTTCGTGTCTCTCATGCTGCAAACCCTGATCCCAGTGGTGGGTGAGGGTGGCTTTTCAGCGGCTGGGTGGCATGGCTGAGTGGCATGATGGTCAGGAGCTCTGAATATGGCTCCATCTCCATCAAAGCTGTTTGCAGCAGCTTTTGAGCATGGGGTGCTGACCTTATCTGTCAGATCCTGCTCTTCCCCATTTTCCCCTAGCTATTACATAAAAAAAGGCTTTATGCTGCAAAATGCTTAAGGTCTTCAAGCCTGCGAGCTGCCCTGGTGTCTTCACTACAGTTTACTTATATACCATCTTGCCTTGCTGGGCTGCTGCCAAACTCGTCATCACCCATCCCCATGTCCCACGTACTCTGTGGCCCTGCCCAAATCCCCGCCACCCCCATGCCACCTATCCATGCCTGGCCCTGCTCAGCACTGGACATCCTTCCACATCCCCCAGCCTGTCCTTCCCTGCAGCTGGATGGGAACACGCTTGCACCCACTCTGGGGAGGAGGGTACCTGTCTCACCCTGTCTGCCGGCCCTGTTTGCCCCTCCGGGCAGGGATCTCCTGGTGTCTGCCTCACCCAAGTTATTTTGCAGGAGGCTGAAATTGCTGGAGATGGACAACAACAACCCTGGCAGGCACTGGCAACAGGCAGTGTGACTGGCAGCTGACGGGATGGGGTGGTAAGTGGCAACGACGGCATCAAGTCATTGCCTCCCACGCCAGGATGTGATAGGGAACACTGGGACCCAACTCACCTTGTCACCTGACTTGAGCAATCCCTGCTGTGGCCCCAAGGGCCATGCAAGCCGGGTTAGGGCAGGGAGGTATCGGCTCACCGGTGGGGTTCATGTACAGAGATGTGCTTCAGCCACATCCAAGCACATCATCCACCTCATTTTCTTCAGCAGCACTAGATGCCATTTAATTATTTCCTTTTCATTTTCAGCTAAAGCTGCCTGGAGAAGACCATCATTTACGCAATCGCAACTACAATGTGACAAAACACTGAAGCAATTGAGCCTTCTGGTCCTGGCAGGAGGGTGGGCTCAGAAAGATGAGGGCCAGCACCCCATGGTGACCCAAAGATTGGCTTAAAATTGCAATGTGTTCCTTGGAGTGGGAGCAAGCACCCAACTTCCACTTGTGATTTGGTGAATCAGTCCCAACCCCTGGAGCAGCTGCTGCTGTGTGAATGTATGCCCACGAAGGCTCTAATAAATTCCTACCTATTTACTGTCGCCTTACTCCTAAGTTCCAGCTTCACTTGCTGCTGCAGCCAGCACTTTCCAACATGCCTGCCTGGAGTTAAGATCTTGAACCCATGTTTAAGCACCTTGGCAAACACAGTCTGCGGGTTTGCACACCCTCTATCTGAGCTTTTGCATGCAAAACACCCTGTTAATAATTATCTGCAGCATGGGAGTTGGCATCTCTGTCTCTCTGGCTGTGAACCCCTGAGTGTTTCCCAAGAAGCTCTGCAACCAGGGTGGCTTAGGATCAGGGTTATGGTCAAAAATGTGAAGATGTTTTGCCCTGTGCTGGCAGCCAAAGGTGCTCATAGATTATGAGGTGCGGGAGCATCCCAGGCAGACACTGCAGCTGCGACCAGGTCCTGCAGCCTCCAGCACCTTCTGCTACAGCCAGGAGTCAATAATCCAAACTGCTTGGACACTGCCACTGCAGATGTCTTAGCAGCTAAATACCTGCCAATCTTCCCTCCCTGCAGCACCACCACTGAAGGAAAAATTCCTTTCTCATAGTGCTAAATCTCCTTATTTTTTAGCATTGCAACTCTAAATTGACAGGCGCTGTGTGGGGGGGATTAAGGGCACACTCCTGGGCAAAGGTCTCCTGCAAACTCCTAAAGGCCAGCCGGCTGCAGGCTCTGATCCCTGGGGTCACGCGCTCCCCTCCGAAACAAGGGCCACTTGTTCGACACCACGGGCAGGGCTGGGCTCGGTGTAGGAGGCAGCCGGCTGCCTGCAGCCGAGTGGAGCTCCCTGCACTGGGAGGGTGTCCTGGGGGTGTCCCCAGCAGTCAGTGCCAGGGGGGACTGCGACACAAGGCAGCTGGGGCTGGTGTGACACACGATTTCTGGACAGCAACGGCCAGAATCAAGTGCAGACCCTTGGAAACCCCTTTGCATTTCTGAATTTGTTTTCCCAGAGTGAAAAGCCAGGGCTCAAAGGGAGCCTGTCCTTGTGAGTGGCATGGTGGTATGACCTGTTCCTGCCTTGCCCTAGCCCCCAAAACCTGAGATCAAAGGGTATCAAAAAAGCATCCCACAACTGGCCCCAGTAGCTAAACCCCCTTCAAGCTGTAGCAGCAGCAGGAAGCTATGGGGTACCAGCAACCCCTTGAAGGAGGGAAGATTAAAATCCCTCAGAAAGCCAAGACTTGAGGAGCACCTGAAGCATTAAAGAGCTTATTGCAGATGCCTCTAAGACAGAAACAAGTTTACCCTTACAACAGGAGGTGAAGCTGCAGCAGTACTTGCTGAAAGGTGTTTTTGATGCTCCATCTTTGGAGCAGGGCAGAAAAGAGCAGTTTTTTGATGCCACATCTTTGGAGCAGAGCAGTAAGTCAGTTTTGATGCTATACATTTGAGCCATGGCTGGAAGAAGTTGCACTTGGCCCAATATGATGCAATCCCATGAACCCTGAGTTTCCTTCTTTTTTCCCATTTTGGGCACATTTTGCTTTGTCACCCCCTGCTGTGCTGACAGTGCTGGAGGAAGGCACGTGGCACCTTCTCCCTGCCTCAGCAGCTTGCACCCTGCAATGGCTCACATGGGCCTGCCCCTACTTCCCCTGACTTAGATAATTCCCCTTCACCCAAGACATCTGACCAAGTTCCTGCTGGCACTGTCAAGGCAATGGTCCAAGGTAACGGGTCGGAGTGGCAAACGGTGTCTAGGACCACCATCACAACCATCACCAGATCCTTGTCCCCACCACCAGCTGCCACCGAAGCAGCCAGTTGTGCACAGTGAGCAGGGCTGGAGGTGGGTGTTTGGATCTCCGCACCAAGCTGGGTGGTATCTGGCCTGCAAAAAAGCGGGATGAACATCTGTACCTGCTTACCAGACATGTTGAGCATCCCATAATTAATGTTTCCTCACCAACTGTGGCTGATGGGTGCTTAGTGTTATTAGCCAATGATGAGTAGCTGATGTTGTTGATGTTGCTACCTCAAAACATTTAATTTCAGCATCTGGATTAAGCAAAAGGGCCAGGGGCCAGACTGGCAGTGCCAAGACCCTTCTGGGCTTTATGTCTTTGGAGGTGGCTTCCTACCAAAGCTCTGCATAATAGCATCCCTGCCATGCCGTGGCATTCCTGAGCTTGGACCCACATGGTGGCCATGGTGGCACAGTGGGGCCAGCAGCTCCCCTTGCTAGGATGAGATATGCAGAGCCCCCAGGCCTGTGGAAGCAGGAGTGGGCTTGGGGACATGGATGCAAGAAGATGTCCAGGGGCCTAATCCAAAGGCCACTGAAGATTTCTTATGTACTTAACCTATCTTGACACATGCATATGAGACCAGATAAAAGAACTGAATGTCTGCAGAGAAGCAGTGAGTTACCCCAGCCCTCCTCCCACATTGCTGAACATGGGGTGTGACAGACAAGTGCTTGCATGGAGGTGCTCATTTGTTTATTGTTTGGGGAGGGAAAGCATTGGTGAGAGTGACACCTGTGAAGCCATATTCCCCCCCTCTTTGTGGTTAAGCTGAGATTTAAAAAACTAAGCTACTGTCATTTACCTGCCCTGTCCATAATTCCACTGCCACCCAGGAGGCACACTGCTCTGAGTTTGTGTGGTTTTACCAGGCTGTTCTGGGGAGCTCGCAGGGCTTTGGGGCGCCATGCACCCAGGCAGCACAGTGGCCTCTAGTGGCAACCGCTCACATCCAGCACTGCAGAAAGAAACCTGCCAACGAATCCAGAGAGGCTGCTTCCTCCCCAGGACAATTAGGAGCATGCTCTGCATTGCCAGAGGAGAGGCATGCCCGCACAAGGGCAACACCTTGGTGCTGGGCAGGGTCTTGAGCACACCCAGGGACCCCATCTGCCCTGAACAGCCACACCTGAGACCCCCACCTGTGGCCCTGGAGATCCATTTAAGCTCAGACCCAGGACCAAGTTCTGCTTTGGCCTCTGCAGCCCTGGCCCTTGTGTGGCTTGTGCTGTAGGCAGCTCAACTCCAGTGCCCTCTCCTGGTGGGACATCAGAGCTATGTGGCAGCTGTGTCTCTTAGATGTACCTCAGAGCTGGGTTGCAGCCTTGTCCTGTTCTTCTGCAGCTCTGTTAGCTGCGTGTCCTGCAGGTGTGGGTCTTCTAAGGGCACTCTGTGAGGAGCCTGCCTGGCGAAGGAAAGGTAAGTTATAGTGTAATCTTTTTTTTTTTTTGGAGAATAGCTGGGCTTTCTTGAACCTGGTCACCCATTTCTAAGAAGTTTATAGGTCCTTTACAGCTTTGTGAGTCTTTTCCTGTCTGCTGAGTTTGGCTGGAGCTGCCTGAAGAACTTACTAGCGTATCAGCTTCCTCAGTAAACCAAGTTGAGCATGTCTGGGAAGGTAGGGTCTTGAAGGCTTCCTTTGGGCAGGGGTCCTGGAAATAAATCTTGAAGACTGTCTGAGCACAGAACAGCAACGTTTTTAGTGCTTGGTTTTATGCTTCTTTTAGCTCATGTGTGGGGCAATAGGTTCGTTTATTTCTTTGCAGAAAAGTCCCCAGATCCTACAGGGCAGGTAGGTGGTAATTTGCAGTGTCACAGTAAAAGTGTCCTTCCTTTGTGGAGTAGTTGCATCTTTTGGCTTTATCCTAAGACCTCAAGGACATCATATGAAAAGCAGAAATGAGCACCAAGTCCTGCCTGGAAGTCCATGCTCTCATGCAATGCTCTTGCCCCTTTCCCTGAGGTTTGCTTGGTGCAGGTTAGAAAATCCTTTCTTCTCCATCCCAGAAGGTTTGTCTTCTATTGGCTCAGTCCCCTGTGCTGCTGGGAAGGAGGGCAGCTGGCCTGCAGCGCATCAGCAGCAGGAGGGGACCCAGGCAGAGGGTACACCCACATTCCGCGCTCCCTGGATGTTATGAAGCCCATTGTCAAAGAAAATGTGAGGCTGGATCTGGGCGAGGATGGGGCCCTTGGGAGCCCCGTCCATGAAGAAAGCCTCGTCGATTTCCAGACCCCATTCCTGAAGTGTCTTGATGGCTCGGATGCCCATGTCCTGGCCACTGCGGGCGGTCACCAGGTAGGTGCGGATGGGGGATTTTTCCTGGCTGAATTTCTTGCGCATCTTCCCAAGGTGCATGGCAAAAGCCTTCAGGGGACCCTGGAAGTACAGCAAGGCACTTATGAGTGGATGAGAAATAAGGAGATATCTACTCTGCCTTTACAAGCCATTTGTCCCTCTTCCAGGGTTTCTTGGGGCTCTGCAGAGCACAGGATGACTGTAGGGTGCAGGATTAGGCAATGCTGGGACTGGTCCCGTGCACTGGGGTGTTTGGGAGGAAGGTGGGTGTTGTGCTCATCCTAATCCCAAATTGATCAGGAAGGTACATCCCAGGGAGCAGTGCCTCTGGGTCTGAGTCCTGCAGGGACTTACACAGCAAGAGGTCCCACCCTACAAAAGGTGATGTTTAGGGTCACTACAACCCTGGATATTGGGGAGCTGATGCTCACTTACAGGAGACATCAGGCCAGATCTGTCTCCAGTGGGACTCCAGATCAGGCCCACACCAGTGGTCAAGTGGTGGATGCAAAGGAAACCTGGAAAGTTTACCTGGCTACTCATGACAAAGCCCTAGCAGGGGAGATGTTCGTGGTGGGTGCAGAGCCTGTGGGCACCCATGAAAGCGAGGTGGCTTGCTCACCTCTCCCATAGGCACATCCTCCATTGCTTGCTCATACTGCACTGCCTCCTCCAGCCCCTGCTCTTGGAAGATCTGGTCTGTCTCGCTGGAGAAGAGCACGGCATCCCCGTCGAACACCACACAGAGCGGGGTGCTGGGGGCCTGCACTTCCTGCTGAAAGACGAGTGCTGCTGAGACACCTGTGGGACAGAGCAAGGTGGGGCTCAGGAGGGACACCCCTCTTGGGGGCAGCTCTCATGCATGGACAAATTCTCCCAGCACATCTGCCATGGCACCATCCCACATTACAATATTGAGATCTCCAAGGCTTTCTGTGGAGGTCAGCCCAGCCTTTCTAGGGCTGTGTTATTCCCTAATAGGGATGGGTGAGAAAGCGCTGTTGATCATAGGCTGATGAGGTACTGAGATCTGCTAAGAGGTGATGGGTGGTTGCATAGGCATGAGAAGTCGTCCTCCTGGTTCTTGCTTACCCTGCCAAACCTAGCTTTAATGCCCAGATTTAGCACTCTGTGCTGTGAGTAATAGGGACTGGCACCTCCGCTTGATTGGGGTAATTGGCTTAATTACAGGTCTTTTCCTACATCTGTTCACTGCCTGCCCTCATTGTGGACCCAGGCCCCCGGATAAGAGACACTTGTCAGAGCAATGATCCCGTTCAGTGAAGCTTCAGGAATGTGCTGTTCAGAGTAGGGAAGCCCAGTCTGTAGATGGTTTTCTCCTGACCTTGAAGGACCTTGGCCAGCTGATGTGCTTATACCTGAGCAAAGTAATAAGGAGGCGATCAGCCCCACTAGAGCTGCTGGGACAGTGCACTCCCTTTGATCCAGGCCAAGCATGTGCTTACATCTATCACTGAGCACATGATAACTCTGCATGTACCAAGAAAGCAAAATTCTATAGCATACTCACAAAGCCCTGGGAGTTGCCAATGCTCCCTCACTGATGCAAAGAGCAGCCATGGGCAGCATCTTTGGTTAGAAAGGCTTAAATGTCAGGCAGAGAATGACCAGACCATGGCCAGAATTATGCATAAGGCTCCTGGTGACTTGTGAAGGCATCTTAAGAAACCCTCGTGTGTTTGCACACTACTGGCAGGGACAGAGGGGGAGACTGAACTATTCGGGATCAGACAGGTAATCAATGTGCCGTTCACTCCCTTGCCCCCATGAAAGCATGGGCTTTGGCATTACCTCTTGGTACTGAGCTGCTTGGGAGAAATGTAGTGGGTTTGAAGGGGAGAACACACCTCTCTGGAGGGCATTGCAGACATCTGTCCTGTCAGCTGAGAGAAAGAGCTTGACTGTAGCAGGCGACGGCACGGGGAATCAAGCGATGACTCAATATGAGTGATAAGCAAGTTCCACTTTATTGACAGTCGGTGCAGCTTATATACCTTATTCCACTAATTTATGCACACCTGTCATCACATAAGTGGCTAAGCCTCAAAGTTTACATGAACTAGTTATTACATGATTGGCTAAGTCTAAAGGATTACA